>CADDXX010000313.1:324041-336260 GCA_902810485.1 Alauda arvensis | reverse complement strand
AAGGGAAGGGAAGGGAAGGGAAGGGAAGGGAAGGGAAGGGAAGGGAAGGGAAGGGAAGGGAAGGGAAGGGAAGGGAAGGGAAGGGAAGGTGTCTCACAGCCCCTCATGAACTCTTGGGTGCCATGAACACACAAACCTCTTCAGAAACATTGTTCTGCCCCATGGAAGGAAAAAAAAAACACTCTAAAATGTGATGAACTGTTCTTCCATTACAAAGTGGTAGAGGAAAGTGTGGCTTTAAATACTGTACACAACTTGGAAGAAGTGACACAGATGTACAGTACATAAGCAGTGATAGSAGCAGAATTTTGTCTATTAAAAGACAGCATTCTGTCAACTAAAAGGAAAGAAAATCTAGTTTTATTTTCAGTGGATTTTTTTYCAAAACTTTAGATTTGTTTCACTAAAATAAAATCGACTTTTCAAGTTATCAGAAAGCTTTCCATTGAATCACATTCTGCTTTCCCTGCAGTCTTTTCTTCAGCCTTACTGATTATCAAGTAACTCCCAAAATGTTTCTTAGGTTTCTGGGGAGGAAAAACCCCAAAATTACCAATTATAAAAACCTAAACTTGTATTTCAGAACCTTCCCAACTGCTGTCCTACTCAAATTCCTCATTAGGGAAGAGACACAAACACTYRYCAAGTGCAGTGRAGGCACCAGATATCTGAAGGCCAGTGAGGAAGACAAAATGCTGTGAAGAATTCTGAAGTGATTTACAGCCCAGACCAAATTTATTTATTGCAGATTACTTTGTCTAATCCTTCTCCTGCTGAAGTTATCTCTGCCTCCAGCATCGGGTGTCGATGACAGAAGTATTACCACTACACATCAAAACATTGCTATAATTTCTCTCACAGATCTATACCAGTCACAACAGGTTGCAGTGATTTTTGCAGATAAAAACCTGCAAGAAAACTGTTTCTTTCTTGTTAGCCAGCTGGAGTTAAGTGACAGCCAGAATGAGCAGACACTCCTGGCAGTTTCAATGAGAKGCTCTTAATTACAAGGCACAAGAGTAGGGGTCATCTCCTCTGAGGCCAGGACATTTGAATGCCTCCCTCTGAGTTAAACCATTACCAAAAAATGTGTTCATCTATTTAGAACTCCAGAAAAATAAACACATTGAGACAGCAGACAGGTTTTTCAAGGTATGAATTTTGAAAGTAACATTGTAGGAGAAGTCTGAATTGCARCTAGTCTGTGTAAAAATGAAGAGATACTTATTAGCATGTAAGGATCACATCTTGAAATGCTACACATAAAGCAGTGTCACTTCTCACTGCTGTTGAAATGAGTGCTGATGCTCCACAGGGAATGGCTTTGGCCATCTCCAGAGGCTCTGYTCATTCCCACAGAGAGCTGCAGGCTGGGCTGAGTGAAAGCCTTGCTGGGATTCTCTCCTTCCACAATCCCAGCCCATTGCCAAAGAGAACCAACATTCCCAGCATTGCTGATGGACTCAGAGCTCCTCACCTTCATGCTTTCAGCCTGGTCCTTCTCTGAGCTTTAACTCCTCAAAGAGGGTTTTTCTCCCTGGAGAAGAGAAGGCTCCAGGGAGACCTTAGYGCAGCCTTTCAGTACTTACAGGGGCCTAGGAGAAAGATGGGGACAAACTTTTTGGCAGGGCTTGCTTTGATGGGACAGGGGGGAATGGTTTTAAACTGAAGGCGGGTTGATCTTGATCAGAGGAAGGCTTTTTCAGGGTGGTAAAACACCAGCACAGGTTGACCAGAGAGGTGGTGGATRCCCCATTCCTGGAAACACCCCAGGTCACATTGGATGGAGTTCTCAGCAACCTGCTCTAGTGGAAGGTGTCCCTGCTTATTCCAGGGGGTTGGAGCACCTGAGCTTTAAAGGTCCCTTCCAACCAAAACCATTCTATGAAAAATGGGAATTACCACCTTAGCACTGAGGTTGGACTGCAGTCCAAGTGAGGGCAGCAGGGAGAAATCTTTGCTGGGAATGCTGTCAAGAGCAAGGAGGACAAGTTTTGTGCTCAGGGGTCCAAATAAGAGCTGGGTATAAAGTTCCTGRAAATAGATTTTCAATACATTTCACTCATTTTCTCCTGGTTTTGAACTGCTCACTGTCACCTCCAKTATACTCCTCACTCAATCTGCCATTGCCTTGCTAAACCAACACATGGTCCCTGCTCCTGGGTACAGATTTATTAGGATTCCAACCCTGTCTGAGCAACATGATATATGCTACTAAATAAAGGAGAGATTACAAATACAGGCCTTGGATATCAAGCATCATACTGTCCTCCTTTGTGAAAACAATTCAGCCAAAATTACATATATGGAAAAACCAGAGTTAACCAGGATGATTTATTAATTGTACATAACATGCCTGAAGGCAGATTGGGAATGGAATTCAGATGGATGGACACAGTGGAGGAGTAAGCCAATAATGGCAAGGCATGGTGCAACTTCTTWGTCACAAATGCTCTCATCACATGAAATTATTTTCACAGATGATATTTATACTACAGCAGGAACCGCCTTACAGTTCCCCTCTTAAACATTACATAAATTAAAATGCTGGTGTGATAATACTTTTATGCTTATCAGACAATTTCTGCAAGTCTCTTTCGAATCAGAATTTGACAACCAAGCACTTTATTCCTAAGTCTGACAGGTGCTCAAGTMATTTAATTGGGAAACCTGCTCTTTGCTTAAGTTCTGCCCCTTCAGGGATAGATGGGACCCTTTTCATATWGAAAAGGAAAACAAGAAAGGAGCTAAAAACGTGTGGAACATTGCACAAGAGACCACSCTTGTTACCTGAAAACAAATGTTGGGGTTTCTTCTGAGTGATTKAAAACTTTCTGTCATAGGACTTAATTTAGCTCAGGTTTTATAAATCCTGGGCAGAAGTGTTCTGCCCATTAACTGGCCATGGTGATATTTCTTGCATTTTCCCTGCACTGGCCCTTGGCAGAGATAGGCTGTTGCARTGAACAGGCCACGCTCTGGTCTACCAATGAAAGCCAAGAAAATGCTCTCTCTCAAAGGGAAAGGACAGAGAGGAGGAGCAAAGATTGGTAGGAGAGCCACGAGTGGCTTGGAAAAGATTTTTAATTTGTAAATAGCAAGAGATCCCAATCCCATTCCCAAATGCACAAATGGCCCTGGAAGTCCTACATTGAGGAAATCCTACATTAAAGCCCCTCACCCCTCTCAGCTGAGGTTCACACCAACCTGTGAGYCTCCAAGGGCCAGTGCAGCACAGCCAACTCCTGTTCCAAACTTCTGCCAACAGGAATWGGGCAAGACCAAAGAGGAGTTTCACATCAGCAATTAAACCTGAAAGGAAATCCCCACTCTGAAGCTCCCAGGTGCACGTGCTGCACTGYTTCCTTGCAATTCCCCTGTTTTGGTGAGGCAGAGGTGGGAGAAAGGCTGCAGATGCTGTCAGACAAAGAGCTGGTCCCTGTTACTGTTGCAGATGGTGGAAGCAGAATCCTCTTTCTTTTCACACTATCAATTAAGCAATGTTGCCAAACCCACATCAGCTTCTCAGTCAAACATTTCATTTCTCAGCAGTCTGTGTGAAGTTTGAGAGCTACAGTATGTTCTGCCAGCGGCCTCCAGAAAGCTGCTTTGGATTGTTTTGCTTAAATGGCTACAAAAGTGCTGTCAAAGAGACACTGTCAACTGCAGCTTTTGTGTTTATGTCTTTTTTAGTTAAAAAAAAAAAAGAGAGAAAGGAAAAAAGAAACAAAACCTTGTGGAGTTGAAAGAACTGATTTCTGCTTGTTTTATCAGTCCTTTTTACATTCCTTTGGCAGACATTGGATTTTCCTCTCTGCTATTCACAGTGCAAGCATATTCAATATTGAATAGACCTTTTTGACAGTTTTTGAACCTGTTCCATAAGATTCCAAATGCACTGATTCATGGGGATTTGTAAAGTTCCTACAACATTAAAAAAGTCTCCCCCGACTCAAGAATTGTTTWACATCAGGATAATTTAAAACTTCTGCTCCTTCATCTGTATGATTTCTCAGAGCCAGAAAGAAACACTTTCACAATGGATTTGTCTGCCTTGTGCACTGAGAGGGACACAACAGCAAACACTCACTGCCTACAAGTCAAGAAATCTGTTTATCTAATATTATAATTAAGCTCTGTTTTTGTCTTTTAGCACCTAAATGGGGGTAAAACAGTGGTCTTGGAAAGAACAGGCCAATGACTCTCATATTTTAATGAGTAACAGTGAGAAACCACCACTGGACACATTCAAACACAAACTAAATTCCACTGCTATGGTTGTAGATTTTTTATTGGTTGTACACTTTCATATTTTGAGTTTCCCAGCACCCTGGGTATATTTTTTCCCTCAAATATCCCCTCCATTCCCCTAATTCTGCTTCTCTAACAATCAACACCATAGAAGCAACACTGATTATAGTTTAAAGCTGCTCCTGTTTTCCTACTTCAGGAGTGTTTCCAGCCTGATCCTCCCTTTGGAAAAGCAGATGTGAATGTGTGTAAATTAATAAATGACAATAGTGATGATTACAGTAATGTGTTAGGAGCTATTCTCAGCTGCTCCCAGACACATGGAGTGGTGGTTACATTTTCTACTCCATGGCCAGCATAAAAGAAAGAAATAAAACAGTGGTTCTCAATTTGTTGTCCACAGATTCACTGGAGTAATTCCCACATAAAGCACTGAAGTCTACGGTCACTGAGCACAAATTCAATACACAAGAGCTCACATGTTGCAGTGGAAATTTTCTTGGTAGCCCACAAACAAAAAAAGGATGAAAACCTCTGAGGACTGAAGCACATACAAATAGAGCATTAGATCTCTCACATATGTCCTCCCAGGGAAAAACTCCCACAGAAAGCACCAGGAATTCAATCTATAGAAATGGAATACAGCTCCATGGAATTTCCTCTGAAGGCCTATAGAATTTAGTACAGCAGGGAGTCCTTCCCAGAGCCCTTTTTTTTTTTCAGACAACTCACAGAAGGATATAATTCTAATGAATGGGATTTTTAAAAAAAGAGTAATAGATCGACAATAATCTTCTATTAAATTATTTCCCATAGAAGTATTGACAGCAATAGCTATTAACATTATTCTATAAAACTGCAGAGATATATTGATTAGTGGAGCCATTCTGTCCTGACACAGAGAACTCAGGCAATTTATGTTGCTATTCATTGTTAGGCAAAGGGGTTTGTTCTTTTCCCTTTTTTTAAAACATCTGGAGTCCCATGAATAATTACTTTAATTAAAATAAGAGACTATTTTATCTGCTCTCCTTGACAAGAACTTTGCCTCATGCTACCTGGCAAATCCACTACTGCCACTATGTAAATACTTTCATGGATTTTTTGTGATTTAAGATGCAATTTCCCCTGGGGATTCCCAGCTCTTGGRCTTTTCCTGAGCATCCCCAGGTCAGGCAGGGAGGAGCAGCAGAGCTGGGCTGGCTCAGGGATGGACAAGGGATCGGTTCCATGGCAGGGACAAGCCTGGGGACAGCAGAGCTCCTTGTTAATGAGTGAGGCAGGGGCAGCCAAACTGTAACAGGAGAGGGAATCATGGAATTACAGAATCATTCAGGCTTGGAAAAGACCATCAAGTCCAGCACTGCCAAGGCCATCACTGCCCCATATCCCCAAGACCACATCCACATGGATGTTAAATCCCTCCAGGGATGGGGACTCCAGCACTGCCCTGGGCAGCTGTGCCAGGGCTGGACAAAACTTTGGGTGAAGCAATTTCCCCCAATATCCAACCTAAAGCTCCCCTGGCCCAGCTTGAGGCCACTTCCTCTTGTCCTGTCCCTTGCTCCCAGGCAGAAGAGCCCCACCCCACCTGGCTGCCCCCTCCTGCCAGGTCTGCTTGTCCTGAGGAGTGGGTGACAAAGGGAAGGGGGGCAAGAGATGAGGATACAGGCTTTGGAAATTCCTCCTGTGCCAGCTTTCTCCCCTTACACTTACAAAGGAAAAAAAATGTAACAAAACCAACCTTAGATGCCTTGTGGTGCAGGGGTTTGGGAACTGATTAAAACATCCTGCAGAAAATATTGARTCTATTTGGGTTTGACAATTTTCTCTAGATCCTCATTAGTTTTATCACAGATTCATCTCTCTAATCTTTCCTGCAGTGAGGTGGCARAGTCAGATTTGCAAGGATCTATCAGACAAAAGCAGAAAGTCAGGGAAGGAAAAGCTGCTTCTTCCTTTGATGATGCAATTATCTGGAAAGAATTTTTTTTTTTTTCATTTTATTTCTTGTTGTCTCAAGTGTCCTTCATTTTGTCTTCTTTTCCCTCATTTACCTGAATATTGGCTAAATACAGGGAAGGAAAATACTGAATTCTACCAAATTTGGAGACTCAACCTCACAGGAGCCTGATTTTTTTTTTCCTGAAGAAAAATGTGCTCTTCATATTAAATCCTATCTCCACTAAAGTCAGTGGCAAAATTCCCAATGCCTTACTCCCCTGGGAGCAGGATTTGGCCTGGCAGGGATGGACAGTAGCTAAGCCCACCACCTCCCGTCCCTGGAGATCTTCCCAAGGCAGCAGTAATCAAAATAATTCATTTGCAGTTCTAAGCCTTTGATGCATGACTGCTGAGAAAGAAGATTTGTGAAAGCTGTGACAAACTTACACCTCAGCTTTCAGAAAAGGAGAAAAAAATCTGTTACTGGAAAATTTGCCAATTTTTTCCCCCTAGCCCTTAATGCAGAGCAGTCCATTTGACCATATAATTATTACTTAAAGGAAAGGACTTGGTAAAAGAAGCGTAATTTATGAGGGTGAACAAGGAAACAGATGMGATATATGGAAGAAATATTAGAAGAAAAATACAAAAATAAGATGAACAATTCTGTATAACTCTGTCAGACCTAAATCAAAGTCAGAAAGGAAAAATGAGAGGCTCGTGTACACAGATTATGCCACCATCAGTTTTTGCAGGAGAAGGAAGAACCTTGGCAATCAAGATTATCTGATAATTACCTTTCTTAATGCATTAAATTCACTCAGCTTCACCTTCAGGCATTAGCTGAAGAAAATAATGACACACATCCTCATGGTTAATGGCGAAACCCTATTTCCAAGAAATCTATTACATGTRGTGTCACCTCGAAAGCCACACAATGAAGCATCTTTAAAAGAAGCACTGAGAGAAAGGGATGGGGTTTGGAAACATAAATAGCAGTTGTTTGCATCAAAACATTTTAAGGTGCAGGCTTTAGTAATACTAATGAACGTTTGATTGTCTTTGTTAATTAGCTCCCCACCCTCCTTTGTCAGCTGCAGAACAAACCTTCTCCTGCCAGCATCTCARGATGCATTAGATATCATTAAACATATTTTTTAAATGAGCATTTCATTTAAAAGAGATTTATTTTCAAAGTATGGCAGTGCTTGAAAACGAATCTGTACAATGATACAGCTGCTGAAGAACACCTCCACTTCTTAATTCCCCACTATTTACGGACACATCAGTCCAGTGCTGCTGCCAATGAGGTTTGGAGAATCTATCTGATAATCTACTGCCTCACAAAGGGACACTGCCCAGGGGCCAACCCCCTTCCCACAGGATGTGCAAACCAGCCCTGGGCCAGCCAAACACATCACCTACCCACTCACACAAGCTCTGGAAGGAATAAATTTAACCTAAACCTGCTTTTCATTCCTTCCTGCAGGTGAGGACATGCAGCATCTCCGAGGTGAAGTCCTGGTGGSATGACCCTGATCTCAGATGCTCAATCCAGCACATTCCCCATGGTGCAGATCCCCTCCACAGAACACTCCTTTTCCAGGCCCTGTCCTCTGGAATTTCACCTCAAAATACTTTGCAGGGAGTTGTTGGGATGTTCTGGGGTTTTGAATTAGCCACACCAGACACCAGCAGGAACCAGAATCTTCTATGGTTCATTGTCATTGTCATGGGGTCAGCATAGGAGAAGGAAAACAAACCAGAGCTGCTTTGTAAATACAGAATGAAACATCATTTTAATGTAAAATTTGGTTGGTCTAACAGAAACTGGCCTATTTATTTCTTATGAATAATTTGTTGCTGAAGAAATGGTCATTTCTACTTGARAACAAGTGAGGTGTCTGTCTGCAGCAAGCACAAATTCATGTGCTTCCAGAAAAACCTGGGAAATGGTTCTTCCCAACTGGATGCCCTTTATCTCACAGTGGGTTTCCTTTAAAGTTTATACTGAAACTTTCTGAGACAAAAAGACCAAGAAATTTTGGGTAATTCTTCTAAAATGGACTGTGGGCTCTGTCATGTCTCCAGCTGCTCCAATGAAACACAGAGAAGGAAACCTATCCATCACATCATGGAACTGCTTTAATGGTGCATAATGAAATGGAATTTGTTACAGGATTTGGGAAAAGAAATCAGARCTTGCCAGGACAGCTGATTTTCTCCTGTGCTAATATAACTCTGGTGACTCCCACGGGACTCCTGCCTGTCATGGACCTTAATTTAAGCCAACTCTTCAGCAATGTCTGTGAGTAAAGACAGAAATTTAATAACTTTGCTGAAGTCTCAGCAGTTGATGAGATTTCAGCATTATCTTTGGGCACAATAAATACTAAAATGGAAGCTGAATTGGTTTTCACTTGCTATCATTTGACAGTGTTCTTGTTATTTTTTTTCTGTGTGGATTGCTTAATTAGAAATACAGGTGCAATCACTGAGCTGTATTTCACTGCTCAACTTAAAAAGCCATTTTTAAACTGCTGATATAAAGCAAAACAAATACTTGCTGTTTAATTGGCTTTACTGAAATTTATTTTAAATTAGTATTTTTTTTAGTTAATTAATTTTATATTATGCAGTGCAAATATTTATCTGTTAAGTGAAGACCCATAAAATGAATATGAGMAAGGAATAAAGGTGTCACTACAAGGGATGAAGTGGACAGCTTCTGTGTCAGTTACTAATAATTAATAGTGGCCATCAGAAATAAGATTTTCCCTTCTGTTGTATGACATTATTTTTGATTTTTTTTTAACAGAATGACCATTAAACCATTTTTATCACCCACTGCCTGCACCTGATGATCACACATTATCTCCAGATGCCATGGCATCATTCCTCTCCTGTGCAGGACTCATGGAAAATGCTGKTAAGTTGGTCCTTCAGCTCTCCCAGGTAAAACAGCCACATTTAAACCCTGATTCTGTGCACGTTGGTTATTTAAGCAGATTCCCTGGAGTTTACTGCAGSAGAAAAGCGACTCAGATTTGGTCATTAAATTTAGATTCTTTTTGCTCATCTTATTCACAYAGTCAAAAAGGGTATTTGTATCATTTTGCTTTTCAATGGATGGAATAAAATTAGCTGCATAACAAGTGTCCTTGATCATGAATTATATAAAGCAATGCATTTATTTAGAATTCCAAATACACAAAAGAATTAAGGAGGGTGAATGAGGAAATACACCTGCCAAAAGAAGAAAGGATCCAATTTTCCATGCACAGTACACATCATATTCCCAAAATGGCTGGAGCAGCCTGAAAATGTTATTCTAAGGGACATAATCCTGACAGTCCCTCTGACAGATGCACCTTCATTGTTGACTCACTGAGATTTTAGGTACCTGCACTGGGGTCAGTGAGCAAGGCCAGGTGGGTTCATCTCATGGAATGGCTCAATCTTTAATGCAATGAATGGAAACCCTGCAGAACCACAGGAGAACCCACTGTGTCCCATGTCTGCACTCCCAACAGCTCTATCCAAAATGTAACTGTGCCTCTAGGCAGAAACCCAGTCCCTGAAAGTTGAACACAAGGATGGTCATGTCTGAGGTGAGACCAGAGCCTCATCTCAGGTAGATATCTCTGTTCTAGAGTGGCCAGACCAGTGTTCCAGTAAATACTTGGAAACAAAGGATTTTTTGAGTATGAGGTTGGTTTTTTATGGATTTATTAATCCCTCATTGGATTTCCTTTCCATGAGAAAATGCATTTCTGTCTCTCTGAGGCTGCAGGAAGCAATATGAACCTTCATTCTCCACCTCAGATCCAGATCTCAGAATGAGAATCGTTCAGGTTGGAAAAGACCTTTAGGATCATCAAGTCCAGCACTGAACCCAGCACCACCACCATGGTCACCACTAAACCATGTCCTTAAGAGCCATATCCACATGTTTTTTAAACACTGTCGGGGATGGTGACTCCACCACTTCCCCTTCCAGTTTTTCATTTCCAACAGTGCTCATCCATCAGATTAGCAACAGAAAATCTGCTTTTGCAAACCAGTCTAGGGACCAAAGAGGTGGCCCTGTGAGACAGGCACTGAGGGCAGTAAACTGACCCCACAGGAAAAAGTCCTCTCCAGGAGATGCTCAGCTCGAGAGGACTCTGTCTTTGGTCCCAGCACTGCAGCTGGGCATCCACAGCTCCCCAATTCAGACAAAATCTCCTCCCTGCTGAACACCACACACCAGTTGGGCAGGTGGAAGCCCTCACATTTTGGTGCCTGTGCCCTATGATTTGTGACCATTTTAAATGACACCATCAATGGCTACCAAAAAACCTAAATGCAAAACAAAGGACCCAGTCCTGGCTCCATGGTTAAGGACCCGGAGCAATTCAAATGAGGTAAGGAATTATCAAATGAATTTAAGTTCCTTCCAGGTCAGACARTCCTGGGCAGCCAACTGGACTGGGTTCAGTCTGAGACCCTGGGCAGAATGGATTCCAGCCAATATTAATAATTGCTTTACTAATTGAGGTTCTTTGTTTAGAATCTAAAAATTATAATTTAGGGTCTGAGGCATCTGCCATTCCCTTTCACAAAAAATTAAAGCACCTGGATGACAGCATTACTATTTTTTAGCTCTTGTTGAGTGTAAGAGTTTTGAGACCTTGAAGTTGGTAGCATGATTATTTCACACAGTTTGGTGTTTTCCTTGTTTGCTTTGATCCTTTGGAAATAACTGGAACCATGAGTATTCTCTGGGTGACCACCTTTGACCAAAGGGAATTATTGTTCAGTGACACAACTGATTTTATCTGCATTTAAAAAAAGAAAGAGAACTCCACACCACCATTTTTCCACTTTATTTGTGCAATAATGTGAAAGCCCAGACCAACTCGGAATTATGCAAAATACCAGGACATGAAGTGTCTAATTACATTCTGACTTTACTGCTTTCTAACATCTTAAGTCAAAGTAGGTGAACTATGAAGAACATGAAATAATTGCAATCATTATCACATAAAATGCACTGTATATGATTTTAGAGTGGTTTTGGGCTAAATCTATCTTTAGCTTAGCTTCATGGTATAAAGTCTCATTTGTGCTAATAATTCCAAACYCTGGTTCAGGGGATTGCAACAGAACTTGATGAAAGCCAAATTTGGGGGGTGACCAGAGTATTTAATTCCTCTGGTGCATGAGAAATTCCTCTGATGAAGATATGTTGAATATTRTTCCATTAATGTTACCTCTGGCAGAGCCTCATGGAAGTGGTAAAAATGGAATCAACCTCTCAAGGTCTGGGCCTTGCACAGCTGAATTTCCATGATTATATGTCAAGGTAGGGAACTTTAATTGCTTATACCTATGCAACATTTTATGAGATCTGCTCCAAGCCTGTAGCTATGAGATCTGCAGTTCAATCCATTTGCTCTTAAAATCAGTTTCTTAAATAAATTTTTAAGAAAACCCTCAGCTCAGCTCAGCTCTTTTATCCTTTATTTATGCTTTGTTTAAAATTACCAGAGTTGATAAGACTGAGTGAGGTTGCTTTGCACCTCTCAGAAGATGTGTGCACACTAAACATATTGGCAATATTTATTTATTCYGCCATCTGTCCCACCAGCTCCACATTCTCAACAGTTTGGCCTAGAGAGGGCCAAAAATCACCTGAGCATCATAAACCGAGTCCCTGGCTGTCAACGTAACACATTGAGCCCACAGCTGCTGTCCTGCTGCCTGATTTAATGAGGTTCCTAAAGTATGTGGACAAGTATTCGGGCTCTTGGTTGCCATGGCGATGGAGCGGGCGCTCGGAGCGGGTGTCAGCAGCATCCCGATCAATGGCAATCAGCTCACGGCCCGTCAGGCTGCAGATGCGCCGGCCCGGGCTCAGAGCACGGACACGGAGCTGTGCCCTTACAGCCCAGCCCGGCTCAGAGCACGGACACGGAGCTGTGCCCTTACAGCCCGGCTCAGAGCACGGACACGGAGCTGTGCCCTTACAGCCCGGCTCAG
>CADDXX010000313.1:276491-323498 GCA_902810485.1 Alauda arvensis | reverse complement strand
GCACGGACACGGAGCTGTGCCCTTACAGCCCGGCCCGGCTCAGAGCACGGGATCTGTCCGAGGAGCAGCGCTCTGCACCGAGATAAACAGAGTGTTGTTCGCTCTGTCTGTTCTCTCACTGTGTTTCTTATCCTCTGAACTCGATCACTTCCATCAGGTTCCAGGAGGAGCCTAGAATCATGGAGTCACAGCTTGTGCTGAGTTGAAAGGGACCCATTGAGACCAGCAACTCCAACTCCTGGCCCTGTGCAGGACACCCCAACAATCCCCCCTGTGCCTGAGGGCATCATCCAAACTTGGTCAATGCTACATTCCCTAAAGGAAAAGGATTAGTTCATGGTTGACTCAGACATTCTGAAATTGCCATCACTTCTCACAGCATTTACTACACTGGAGCAGCACCTACATTCCTGAGGCCAAATGCTTTTTTACTGAGTCAATTCACCTGTTTTCAGRAGACAAACATTGATGTGCAATCTGTGATTCGTGTAGAAGTTTCCTCACCCAGAAGGAACTGAAAGCCAGAGTAGCAATCCAGTGACAGGCAGAAAACATGTCATGCCAGATAATTCAGGTCAGATTCCCACACATTCCCACCACAGCAGACGAGCACAGAATTTTTTCCCGCATACTTTAAAAGCTAAAATGTTTTAAGTGTATTTTTCCTTCTGTCCAGAAGCATGAAACAGGTAATTTAGCTATTTAAGTATATCTGGAACACTCAAACCTGAATGGAAGGTTGTCTCAGACACTCATCATGCCCCAAAAAACCTGACAATGAAACATATTTCAATGATCCAGATCTCAATGTACCACCTTACAGCCTTGTGAGATTATTCTCAGATCCAAAGGAAGCTGTGCCTTGCCCCTTTCTCAGCCCTTCTGACAGGAGCATTCAGACATTACCTTTCAGCCCAGAATATTAAAGCCCGAAGAGCACCATATCAGAGGGATTAGTCACATATGTTTACATTGCATTGGCCATTCAACCTCAGATGTATCTTACAATGGAGCAAATAACTACACTGTGTAACCACCGAAGTGGGTAATCAAGGCCTCTGAACAAAGACAGGGAATTAGAGGGTTTGGAATTTCTGTGAAAGCAKCAAAGGATGTCATCAAAGTTGGTACAAAGTGACATTTAAGAAAGTATCCCGTCAAGTCTCAGGAAATGCTGTATTTTGTAAGGGTAGGTGGAAAAGCACAAGACCATAATGACAAAAATTCAAYCCCTCTGGGATCATCTTGGGAAACAGGATCCACATTTCAATCAAAGGAATTCCCCAACGAGCTCACTTCTGCCCATATGAAAAAGCATCAATAATCAGACCTCTTCTTGCCATGGCATTTTGTCACACATCAGATCCTCTGTGTCCAGAGAGGGAAACAAAYTCCAAAGGAATTCACCTGGGGAGTAGGAATTTCCTTCTGTAAGAACTAATACCATCATTTCTGCTGCAGCTCAGAGCAGRTGTTTTACAGCTTACACTGCTCACTGACACAGAGCTGAGCCCTCAGGAGCTGRGCTGCACCAGGGCTGCTGCAGGGACAGCAAGGTTTGTGTCATTCTGTGGTTTGTCACTCATCCAGGTCGGTTCCAGTGCAAACACAGCAAACACAGCCCACACAATTTTATTTACAGCTGGAGATTTATTTTATGCCATCTACCACGGGTGCAGGTTTCATCAGAGATGTCTTACAGACTGGATTTCCTCATCAAAATGGTGCCATCTTCCAAGGGGGAGAGTGTTGTTTTCTAAACTTCCATGCCCAAGTTTCCTGTGGCAGCTACCGTGGCCAAGGGACATCTACAACTTGGAGTGTTGCCTCAGCTCAAGGAAATTTGTGACTTAGTCACAATCCAAGCCATGCTGATCTYCAGAACAAAATCCACTGCTCTGCTGGTGCTTGCTGCCAGTCCTCGTCAGTCCTACCAGTCACGGGGAGAGGAGATAAAAGGCAAAGGCACATCCAAAGTCTCTGCAGTGAGGAGTGGAGCATTTCAGCACTGTGCCACAATGGCACGTTTCATCTTGGCAAACCTGTCCTTGGCAAGAAGCTACTTCTGCCATGGCATTTCATCTCCTTCTTTTCAGTCAAATTGGGTCTTATGGCATCTTTGKGATATCTCTGGCTTCCTYTGAGTRATTGGAATGGATGAAGTTTGGAAARACAAYCTMCAGTTCACTTGGWAATGCTGCTGAGGGCTGGTAACATCTTACCCTGTGACCATGCAGGCTTCAGTGGCCAGTCATGAAATCTACAGTTCATGCAAAACACCCTCCCACTGTTTGCACAGGACCCGGCCCCACCAAGCAAAGCCAAGACTAGAGGATCAATAACAACCTCTCCATCTAACCAGATATTCAGACTATTCTGGTTGGCAAACCTATCAAAACTGTGTTTTCTTTACCTGACCCCTTGAGTGGTATTTTCATGATGGTCAATCCTCATTTAAACAWGCAATAAAATGAATGGCACTGACCATTTCCTGTCACTGCAAAGGCACAACATCTGTTTCACTGAACTCAGAGGAACTCGGTGGTTCAGAACACACCTGAAGGAACAGGCAGCACATTCCTAACAAAAACTGACTCAGCTGCCCAAGGGCAGAGAAGTGAACAATTGCTGCCTTATCTGAGACATCCCCTTTACTCAGGAGCAGACAGACAGGTGGAAAAGCACTACAGACTGATCTGCTCATTGCTTTCCATACTGSACGAGTCTGTCCTTCCACAAGGAACCTTTCACAGGCTTCAGCTTCTCAGACTGACCAGCTCAGAGCATCCACTGCAAAAACTTCCTGTAACAGAGCACTGGGATGAAAGAGTTAATCAAAGCCTTCCCTGAAAATAGGCTGGTGTCTCCACTGACACCACCRGATAACTGCCTTCAAACTTGATAGTGTGATCCTACTCACTTATTTCTGCAGTGGTGATTCCCACACAAAGCATTTCTCTAAAGATGAGTGGTCCAGAAAACTCTGGCTTGGGATTTTTTTATTTGGTCTTTGCATTTTATGGAATATGCAGAAACTTTAAAAGAAAAAGTTTTTAATTGTTTYAGATTGAGGTTGTTCTTACAATATACAGACTCCAGATTTGTAGTAGTAAATGAGAGCTCTGYTCCATCTTCTGCACAAAGACACAGTTCTGACTTCTCTCCCAACTTGGATATTAAAAGCTAACTTCAAATCCCTTCATGAAATGGATGTTTATTCTGGGGGGTTTTATATGCAGCTTTTGGCATAGTGTGATTTGGTTTATATTTACTTTTCCCCACCATAGCTATAATTCCCCCTTTCAGGATAGTGAAGTGTTCTCTAATTGGCTTTTATTTTGCTTCATCCACTCTTTGCACCTCATAACAGAGCTTTGAAGAGCTCCCACTCTGGTGAGAGAATTCCTACAGAGGCTGTACTTGCTGTAAAATATGATGGCATTAGTTAAGTGATACAATTCTCCCAACACACATCCCTGACATCAGCCTCCAGGAGTCTGTAATACAGGGAAGCAGCAGTCCATAATAAGTCCATATACAACAGGGAGTGATGTGATCAGAGCAYGTCCTACTGAAACACTTGTTCTTATGAAGTCCATGAATATTGCTTTTAAGTGTAAAAAAAAGTAATCTATTCTGGAAAGACACTTATGAACAGAAAGGGGGAAAGAATACTCTCTGATCTCTTGAGCCGAGCTCTCAAGACATCAATGACTATGCACTCATTTATAATCTCCACTAATTTACTGGCTGCCCTAGAGACACACTTTGATCTTTGGGAAGATCTACTGTATCTCTGCTTTGCAACAGGCAATAAAAACTGTAACCCTCATAATAAAGTGGTCTAAATAATGTAGTCATGGCATCTAGCCCCCAATTCATCAAGGAAGATGCCACCTTGCACTCTACATTCTTGGCATAAATATTCATCACCAGCATGGGAAGGCTTGGCTGTGCACAACAAGTTTTGTAGGAGATGTCCTTTCTCTGCAAGTACATGTGCTGTGTGAAAGTCTGTGTAATTAATGTCAAGGATCACTGCTACACTTTGAGCTGAGGATGGGAAGCAAATGCAGTTTGCTTCCCCAGGCTGGCTGGTTTGGTTGGTCAGATTGCTGTCATTAGAGGCTGTGGCTATTAATCTACAGTGTTGGGTACACATGGCAGCACCTGCCATCCTGGCAGCACAGGGATGCTGCAGGAGGTTTTGGAGGGGAAGGAGAGCACATGGAAACCTCAGCCCAGGGGCTGCAGGTGCAGAGCTGTGCTGGCAAGAGGAACCARGAACCACGGGAGAGATGAGGAGCAGCACTGCTGCTTTAATTCCAGCACTGAAACCCTCTTTGCTCCTCCACCTGCAGCTCCAGAGCTCCAGCAGCAGCACCTCCTCCTTGCCACAGCACTCTGAGACAGGCAAGAGGGCTCTTACTGCTCTCTAGGATTCACTTCAAATCTCCTCCTGCAGAGCCAGGCTCAGCTCTCTCCCCTCTCACTTTGCTGTTTCCCCTTTGCTCTCACCCGGAGCACCCCACAGCCACGGAGCTGGCACACTGCTTGGTGGCCACGGTGCCACTCACCCTGTCTGTGTGTCACCCCTTCCCTCCACACCCCTACAGCTTAGTGTTTTCATTAAAGTCCAGCCCAGTGTCCAGTGATCACCAGAAATCACTTCCCCTACAGAAAGCCCCATCATGCATCTGCTGCTCAATGCAGCACGGAGCTATTCCTCTGAAGGAAGCAGAAATATTCCTCTGAAACTTCTGCTCTCACCAGTGGAAGTGGGATGCTCTGCACTCCTGCAAAAAACAAGTTCAGAAAACCCAACTAAAACTCAGAAGAAAAGCCAGGACCCAGAGCCAAAAGACATTTTTTAATATTTTGGCCTAAATAATGAATAAGGCTCCCAAGCAAACACTTTTAGGATTAGCCAAGATTATGAATGTTTCAAGACTGTAAAACAATAAAAATCACAGCCAAATTTAACAGCATTATTTAGCATATGGTACARATAGAGGAAGAATAATAAAATAATTCCAAGAGCTAATAGTTCCCCCTTATAGCTTCTGAATCTGTAGATCCTTTGTTCAATTTCTTCATAGTGGCAGAAAGCAAATCCAGCTATTGGGGCTACAGGAAATCCCACGGGAGGCACTTTTCTTAATTGTGTATCTAAATTTCATTTTGCTGGAATAAAATGGATTAAATGTTTTCTGTAGTTATAGGAGCAAGGCATAAAGCACCCCCAAGAATCTCAGATCTCCTGTGCATTCACTTTCTGTCACCCAGGGCAACTCTGGAAGAGAGCTCCAACACAGAGCASGATTAATGACAGCAAGTTTGTGCCAGCTTGGGTTTGTCATGGCAGGGTCAGCTTCCCATCCTGGTGTACCTGYCTGGGAGCTGTGCTCTTAAACAGCACAGTGCATCCACACAATCTCTTGGTGAGGTGTTTTCAACTGTATCTGGGGCTGAAATGGAGAGTAAATTGCCACTTGCAAGSCAGTCAAAATTGAAGGGAAAAGCAGATTTGCTGCTGGTCCCTTTGTAACAACACAGGTGTCACACAGGAGTGGGTTTGTTTCTTATGAGGAAGCACCTCCTCAGTGTCAGCAATGAAATAACAGCACCAGATGCCTCCAGAGCTGTCCACACTTGTTGATCCATGGATGTGAGACAGCACACRCAGCATGGGAAATGACAGAATACACATCTGGATGCCAAAAAGCATTTACTGCAGCAGTTGCTCTGGGAACTGTCTTCCCCACTGACCAGCCAGATAGACAAGGCTGGAAATATTGCCATGGGATAGGCAGATCCAACAGCAGGGTAAAAGTCAACAAAAAGAGAAGAAACACAGCAGTATTTGGATAAAGAGAATTAAATACACCTCCTGTCCCTGAACAGACCTGGGTCCCTGAGGGAGTAAAACAGAGAGAACTAAATTTTCACATGCAACCAAAGCCAGGAGGAGACAGCACAGAAAGAGGCCTCAGCATGGAGCCCACTGCTCACCTGGAGCTTGGCTGCAGGGAATGGGGAGACTCTGTCACAAGTGAGGTGCACAGAATTGCTGCCATGGTCACAAAGGAGAGGAAAGAGGAACACTTTTCCTGGTTGAAAGGGCAGATGCAAAGGCTTGGTGTGACTTCTCCATGGGCTTTCTGCTTTCTTTAAAGTGCTGTAACTAAAATGAATGACCAAAAGGCAAAGCTGATCACTCATGGTGGTTTCATGAACTATTCATACCCAGTACAATTTTACCTCACATTTATTCTGAACCTTTCATCCTAAGAATGTCAATGTTCTTTGCAAAACTGCAACACAAAAATGGGACCCAAACCTCTAAGTTCATTAGAATTAATGGTTAATRCTACCCAGAAGCCAGTCCTAAACCAAACACCAACACACAGAGCCATTTTCTCAAACAGAAACTGAGATGCCCTGTAAAGTCCCTTCACAGCAACAGACTGAGGGAAGGAGGAACCCAGTGAGATCAGTTAACAAGGAGCTTCACAAAAACTACTCAAACACTGTTCAGAGGGGTATTTTAAAAGTTCCAGTTTTTTGGTTTTCATTGCATTAAATTTGTATTTTCACTGTTAAAAGTTTTCTATTTCTGCCTTGCTGCCCTATGTACCTATTTTGGAATTTCAGACACCTCTGGTGTGAAAATGTAAACTCCAACTGGGAGAGAAGAATCAAATGCCATTTGCTGGAACAGGTTTCACACCAAAAAGGGAGCATGGAACATGCTTCTTCTTCATAATTACCAYGGAATTTGTGCAGAAGGAATTTGACACAATCAACAAAAATATGAACAAGAAGAAATGTGTGTTAATGAAATATCATGCATTTGGAATTCATACAGAGATCATGAGAGCTCAAGGAAGAACACATAGCAAACTCCAGCTGCAATCATGCCACAATTTTAGCAGAAATGGTTCCATCACCAAGCAAAATGCCACGGTATAAAGTGATCATGCACTGAATTAAGAAAACTTTTTGGAAAATGATACTAGAGGGTCTTTTCCTAAATGGATGGTCATGTTTAATTAGGTTTAAGAGCAAATATGGCAAGGGATCCTCACACAACAGAGCAGACTGCTGTTAACTTTGGCTGCTTCCTGAATTTTCAATGAGAYCTCTACTATAAAACCATTTTGCCATTGCAAACATTAAGGAAAAAYTGCCTTGCTGATCAAAGAATGCCCCCTTTTGGAACATCCCAATCCCACAGAACACAGGTGGTTCTGAACACCACATTCATGGGTGCAGTCTTTTTTTCCTGTTGGAGGAGGATGCAGTCCAGATTAATAGCAGAGTTCACCTTATGCCTCTCCCTCATGAGCTGTTATAAAGGCAGACCAATTTTAASAACTCCTGTGCAGCCTCTGCCAGCYCAAGGCTGCACCAAGCCACTCCTTTGTGCCATTTGCTTTTCCTCACCAATTTTACAATCCCTATCTAACTATATTGACTTTTCAGCCTGGCACTGAGCTTCATTTCCAAAGCAGCAGCCAGGAGGAGTTAATGATCCAAAAGTGATACTATTTTAAGCTCATGGTGGGCCAACCAATCCATTCCACCCAGGGAATGAAATGTTTTGCCTCCCAGCCCTGTGGGGACATGAAGCTTGAAGACTGCAGCTCTTGTAGCAGTTCTGCCCCCCTCAGGATCATTGAATGGAGGTGGCAGCCCCAATTTCCCCTTCTCTCTCTCCACTTTCCATTACAGAAGAGATGGAAGCTTCCTCCTAGTCCAGGACAAGGTATTTCCCAGTGGATCAAGTGCTCAAGAAGAGGGGAGCACAGCAAGGGAAGTGCTGGCAATCGCCCCTGGCCTTTATGAGGGTGAAAGTGACTGACAGATAAGCCAGGACTAAATCTCTGAAGACAAATCTTGGGGCTCTGACCTTTAAACAATACCAAATCCCTAGAAAAAAAAAATTAAATTCAAAGCTTAAACTTCTGAGGAGCTCTTTAGACAACTTCAAATCCAGGGGTCCGGTTTTAGAGCAATTCTTTTCAGCACTATTTTGTTTCTGTTGGGGAAAAATCAAAAGCAGGCACTACTTTTAGACAGATAGAAATTGGAAAGAAATATGGGCACATTCTAGCTGGAAAAATTATGCCTAGAATTAACCAATATAAGTGGACAGCATAAAGCAGGGCTGTTCTTTCTGATTTGTTTTCTTGGGTTTTGGTGGGTTTTTTTTGAAATGCCACAAACAGAGCTTTTATTACAGCCCYACATTCCACCTCGAGCAACTGCATCCTTTAAAAAGCATTGAATTTTACGAAACACATGAACACATTAACAATGGAATCAAGTAACTGGCACTATTTGTTACCCCTGGTTTTTGAATTCCCATTGGCTTTTCTTATTTTCTCTCCCTCCCCTCCACAGAACGAGATAATTAGACAGAAGCAAATAAGATGTACAGAGCTAGAAAACAGAAGAGGCTGACATGTGTAGTGCATGCTGTCAGCCATATGGCATTCTATATATATTGTTACAGATGAAAATTGCACCACACACTGCGCTGTACATTAACACTGGAATGCTATACAGTAATTCATGGGCACAAACTGATACTATCTGCTGTGTTGGCTAATAGATTTTTGAAGTTTTCTCCGTAGCATTTTATTTTAAATGACAGTGTTTTCTATTAATGGGTGGGCACTGTCAGATTGTTGACCCTGGTCGGGAAGGACGTCTTTTTGTTCCGATGGCAGCCATCATTTCTGTGAAGTGATGCATGTAAAAAAGCCAGGAAATGCAATTCACCTCACACGCGGCTGTCACTCAATCTGACATCTACATGTTGGAGTATTTTCTCCAAGTTTTCTCCATGTGACCTGCAAGTTAAAGATCAGGGAGGTTACCTTCATCCAGCCCATCCATGTGTCAATCATCCCCACCTAAAAATGAAAGTTACAAATAAACTGCAGCTCTATTTATACTCTGCTGCCTGTCCCATCTTTTCCACGTCAATCTCGCCGACTCTCATTACAGCTACATCACGCTGCCTCCCTTCCTGCTTTGTGTACCCCAGATTAAGTGTCTTTGTTTTTCTGCTGCTGTTCTTCTGAGCATGTAAAGCCCTTAATGCCTTGGCTCTCTTTTTTACCCCATAAAACTTTGAAAGGAAACTTAGAAACATATTAGTGATCTTTTTAAATGGCTACAAATCAAACAAAAACTCCCTGCTCCATGCAGACACAYRAGGGAAGTAAATACAACTCTGAAGCTGAAGTGTCTCAAAGGGAGTAGGGGTAGATGGSATTTTGGGAAGGAATTGTTCYCTGGGAGGGTGGGCAGKSCCTGGCACWGGGTGCYCAGAGCAGCTGTGGCTGCCCCTGGATCCCTGSAAGTGTCCAAGGTTGGACACTGGGGCTTGGAGCAGCCTGGGACAGYGGAAGGTGTCCCTGCCATGGCAGGGGGTGGAATGAGATGAGTTTTAAGGTTCCTTCCCTCCCAAACCATTCTGTGATTCTATAATTTCATTTTTTCTGTGCTGGCTGCTGGAGCACGCTGAGGGAAATGCCAAAGGCAGAGCAGGGACGTGGCTGTGTTTTCCAAAGCCTTGGTGTATCATCATCACTGCCCAGTAGAGAAAAGGGGTTTGATCTTTGCTTGAAGTTGACTTGAACAGAATTACACCAAGGAAAATAAAATATTACCAAAACCAAAAAATATTACTCAAGTCACCTCTCCAAGTACTCAAACTCCTTCCTATATTTAGAAAAATGCTCCATAAAATCCTGACCTCTTCCTAATTAACAGAGGCAACTCTGTTCCCCAGCCCCTGAACACTGAACTGAAGAATAAGATGGAAACTGCACAAGAAATCTTKAATTACTTCAGCTAGAATAAAACTTCATGGGAAGACAAGAGGACTCTCCTTCAAATCCAAAGGCTATGGGTCAAGCTCCTTGCACTACCCCAGGAGATAAACTCATGTAAAGTATCCACAAAAACACACAAGGGACAATTTGGGAACAGCTTCCTCTCAATTATCGTGCAGGACCATACAATTCTTTATTTTACTTACGTTTTGTTGCCAAAAATCTAGTCTGGGTTTCAAGCATTTTATTTGTTTCACAGTTAAATCCCAGTTCCCATTGGGAGATAAGGTGAATCAGGGCAARGTAGACAAATTCAGAGCCTCATCTCCATGCAGGCAGCAAATTTACTCACAACAGTCTTCAAATGTGGTAYGTGGGGGTTTCAAACCTTGGCCATATCCAGGGAATCCAGAGGTGAAAGAATATTTTCTGCCTGTCTTCAAAGGAGTGTATTTCCATGCACCCTCCTTTGGGAAGTGCCTTATCTGGCAGGCAAAAATAGCTATTGCAGTGCAAAGAGCAGAAAATGAAGCAAATTACCTCCATATTTTTGGCTGGAAATGTTGTACCAAGTAGTCCCTCACAGTCCTTCTCCTCTGCTCCATCAATGTTTGAGCACTGCCTACAAAGAGGAACTGGCTGCACAGAAAACGTGCGTGGCAAATAGATGGAAATGTCTCCATATATCCAGACACATCTCTAAAAATCTCAGCAGTTGGGTTCTTTTTCTCAGTGGTGGGGAATGCAAATTCCAGACTTCCCAGGMAGAAGAGAGGGCTGAACCCAGGTCTGCTTCATGCTTTCATGCCAGACAAGCATCCAGYTCTTGAATGTAGGCAAGCTGGGATCACCACTTCCCTGGTTTCCTCTTTGCTCTCAAAGATTTTCTTTGAAAAGACGAAGTAAAGCAAAATAAAAAAGGGRAAAAAAGAATGGTTTGATTTCAAACCATTCAAATGCTGTCTTTTCCTCCACAGTTTTAGTCTGGCTGCCAAATTTGGGCTGGGGGAGGAGGTCACCCAGCCAGAAGCACAATATGTTCAGTCTGCTGTGGCTTCCAGTGGATCTGCTCCCTTGGGGCTGCCAGATGGAGCTGCACACCCTCCACCAAAGCCCCTCAGCCATATGCCAGGACTCACCCGTGGCTGTGCACAGCTCCAGTGCTGCTCTTAACAACTACCAATGGAAATATTTGGATCCTTTGTCTCAGAGCACCCACAGGGAGGTTCTTCTAACCTGCCACAAACTCCAGAGCAAGAAACAGTGCCCAGACTTCTCCTCCAGCTTTGGATGAAGCTGAAATGTCTCTGTTCCTGTGGGAGTTCACCAGGATCTCATCCCATCACTGATGTGGCACAGTTTCCTCACTGGTTCCACTCCTGCAGCCATGCCAGAGTCCTTCCTGCATCACACTGACACAGCCACACTCTGCAACAAGAAACCACCCAGACCAGGCCCTGGTCATTCTCTGCTCATCCCCACTTTGTCCAAGGCCCTGTGGCTTGTGAAACATCCCAAGAACCTGCTGTCCTGAAGAGCTTCCAGCTATCATGAGAAACGTTCTGAACTGAGGAGGTAAAATGTCCTCTGTGTTTCAGCTTGTCTCTCTTGAGAGCAAATCTCCTTCTCTGGSCTACAAAATGTGAGGAATTCCTTCTGTTTTCTGCCACAGCTAAGCMGTGAGGATGGTATTTTCAGAAGATGGTTTGTAGGAACTGGGACTGTATTAAATGACATTTTACAGCTATTTTGACTGCATGGCTGTTTACATCTCAGACTTTCAAACCTACAAGAAACAGACTATATTTACCATTTAATCAGAGAATGGCCTCTGGATGTTTTATTTAGGAGATCCAGCATGGCCCAGCATCATGTTTGCTGCCCACACTCACTGACCACAGCTTGTGCTCCCCTCTGTTCACAGGAGGACTTGGGCACAAATGCCCCTAAGACAGTGAATACCTTCTTCATTTTCTTGTGTCTCAGCTGGAGCACAGAGGAATGGACTGAGAAACAGGAGGAGTAAAATATTGCAGTGAACTTTTAAACTAAAATAGCAATAGAGAGTYAGATAATTAAATGGGAAACCAGATCCAAATGTCAAATAAGGAGGGGGACATCAAAGAGAAACAGCAATCTCTGATAAAGATCAAGAGAGAAAACGAAAATTTTTATGGCATATGCTGACAAATGGCTGAAGTAAAATGTAACAAAGTAACTTGGTTTAGCAATATTTCCACAGATTGTCTGAACTACACTGCTGCAGAGATCAAAGGATAGAGCTGGAAACAAAATACCAAAAGAAATGACACACTACCCTTCTACCTCTTCCCCCCTCCCACCGACCCCCCTCCCTTTTACATTCATATTTCAAACCCCAGACTCAGAGGCTGGAAATTTGTAAGAGTTTCTGGAAAGGTCACTCCATCAACTGGGCGAGTGGGAACTTTTTATTTGCAATTTCTTTGCAGTATGCAGTTATTTTCTGTCCCCATTAGAAAGGTGTTCTGAAGGCAGGTCCAGGCAGTCTCCAGCTCACATCCCCTCTCAGCTGAGCACCAGATTTTCCCTGGGATGCTCAGCTCTCCTCTGCCTTTCTGTGTGGGATTGTCACATGGCTCCAGCAGATGGGTTTGCTGCAGTTCTTTCCCCAACAATGCTCCATTGTTGTTACTGAAACTTCTCCTCCTGYTTGAGCCCAGCCCTCATCATGTGCAGATTAATCCCCTGGTTCTGATGACTGTGCTTCTCTATCAACACTCACCATTTGTGGGCATCCTCGAAAAAGAGAGTAATTTCTTATTTTTGGTTTGCTTTGTTGACTTGGTTATCACTTCATCATACACTCCAGCTAAATGTATTTGTCAATTGAGGCATTTGGAGCATTTTGTAAATAAACCAGTCATCTGTAATTTATTTAAAGTTTATTTGCAGTAATCTCAAATGCAGGGACCCTGCCAATTTTTTTTTTTTTTTTTTTTCCTTTTTTGAATTGGTTATCACTTCATCATACACTCCAGCTAAATGTATTTGTCAATTGAGGCATTTGGAGCATTTTGTAAATAAACCAGTCATCTGTAATTTATTTAAAGTTTATTTGCAGCAATCTCAAATGCAGGGACCCTGCCAATTTTTTTTTTTTTTTTKTTCCTGCTTTTCAATTACTTAAAATTAAAAATGAAATTTCATGAAGAAAAAACCCTGGTTTTTCCATTGTACTTGAAAGCCAGCTCTCAAGATAGCTACTTTTCTGTATTATCAGGAGACTGGGAGATAAAGATTATCTCTGACTACATTCTCCTCCTACATGAGAACAAAGACTCTTTTAATAAATGAAACTCAGATTCTTCCTGCTCAGTGAAAAAAAGATTGCACTCAAAAGTAAGATAGCCAGGTGAAATCTTGGAGTAGATGTTACCTGCAGGACTAAAGYAGATCAAATGACCCTTTCTGGCTTAAATCTAGGAAAGGATTTGGTGGATGTGGCAGATGGACCCTCTACCTGCTGCAAACATGTGAAAGTTAACAGGAAATTGCAAGTCYATTGGAGGGCAAGGCTGGACAGGAGGCACAAACCTTGACAGATAAAGTGGTTTAGCCAGTTTAAAATATCTACTTGGTTTAAACATAGAACTACTCTTCAGGCACTTCTTGAAAGCTGGAAAAGAAGAAAACACCCTYGTGCACCATCAAAAGTGTGCACAATGCTGCAGAGCCTCTGTGGAGCTCTCGTTTTCCATTGGGTCCCAGCGTTTCCCTGGGAGCAGTCAAATACCAATTCCCATCTCCAGCCCCACAAGAGCACAGCAGCTACAAGGCAAACACAGATCACAGGGCCCTGACAGCAGGAAGAGGATGTTTACTGCTCTGCCTTTGCACAAAAGATGGATTCTATGTAACCCTGGTCAGTAYTTAAAAATTGAGGAGGAAGGGATTGATCAGGATCACAAGAGTGAATTGCTGCACTTTAGAAAATGGACATGTGGGAAAGGACAAGCAATGAGCTGCACTGGTRGAGACTCACCCTAATATTCACCAATTCAATCTTTATTAGCAGATACCACCAGAAATGAAGTGCATCCTAACTCCTTTTGATCCTTCATGTTTGCCATGAATAAAGTTCAGCAAAATAAACTGTTGATTTTAGGAAGCTATTTGTCCCCTCTGTGTAATACAGGCTGACATTTCCTCCCTGTGAACCATCTTTTGCCATTCATTACACTCATCCTCTGAGTCTTTCCTCTGATGTCTCTCTATTTATAGTTCTGTGTCTTCTGTGTTTTTTTCATTGCCTCTTAGGACTGTGGAGTCAAAAAACAAATGTGGTGCCAGAAGAGACAACTGCCATTGGATTCTTCCAGGGCTTCCTAATCTGCTTCTGAAGCTTCCTGGAATAAATCTCATCAGAGTGGTATGAGCGTGGGTTTATRCAAGATAAATGGGAGAGCAAACTCTGGAAAGTTCCTGCTTGATCACAAAATAATAGAATTTTGAGGGACTTTCTGAGGTCGTGTGGTTCAACCCAAGGCACAAACAGGATCATGATACACAATGACTTCGGAGGCCAATCCACTTCCTCAGACAGAGACACCACAGCCTCTCTGTAAGAGTTACTGCAATACCTTGCCTACCTCCTGGCCTCTAAAACCCCGCGAGAGTTAAGATGATTTAAAACAAAGCTTCAAGTTTAAAAACAGACAAAACTCCTACCAATAAAAAAAAAGCCGAAAAAGAACTGGTCTGTAAAAWCTCTTCATTCATGGTTGTGCACTGGCAGAGATTTCCAAACTCCAAGAGCAAGGAAGAAATCCATCGCTGCTGATGACAAGCAACAAGAATTCTTTGCTAGACAATAAAGCTTTTCATTTTAATACCCTGTGATTTCAAGATGCAGAGGATCAAGTGGTTTTGGTTTCACACTTCACTACCACAGTTTATTTGGAAACAGAAGAGGTGACAGATAACACTACACAGCATTCCAGGACACTTCTAATGACCAGACAAATCCCTGAGATTCCATGGAAAATGTCCACCTATTTTCTCCACTGAGCATGGAGTTTAGTACATGTATTGGTGTGAAATTGTTGTGCAGTGGTAGTAATTAATGGTAGTAATTAAGTTTCCAGATTATAAAGTGGTAATGAAGTGTTGATTGTTGCAGGTGAAGGAATGAGTGTGGCACTGTATCCAGTGGGGAGYTTGGTGCCTGAAGCTCTAACAGGCACAAGATTTCATAAATAAATCATTTTCTACTCTTCACTTCCACCTAAAACAACTGGACAAAAAACAACAAACTTGAAACAGATATTGATCTTGGGTCCACCAGCAATACATAAATTTAATACAAAATTACATCATTTCAATRCAGTTTAAACCAGGATGAGTACATTGCAGACTGCTCATAAATCTTGCTTTCTGATTGAATTAATGACCAATACATGTCCAGCTACAAAATTCCTCATTCAATTTCTAATTGATAACATTGCAACCTCCCCTCAGTTTAAACCATATTTTTATCTTAAGCAGAATAAAGGATCTTAACACAGCTTTGTTTCCTGTGCTGGCTCTTCTTTGGCTAGAAAGGGATTTGGGACTCCTTTTACTGTCCTTCAATCCCCAGGATTATATTTGCAAGAATTATATGAAATTTCAGAGAGGAAAAAAWACCTGTAAATGAGCAATTCTAAGTAGTTTATGGGGGAAACTGAGAAGGGAGAAAGGGAGGACAGGAAACCAATAAATTGGTGATTTTTAGAAGGGCTGAAGCATTGCCTAGAGCCATGATCCATGATCCATCAGTTCTTGCTCAAAGCTCACCTGGGAACTCCCAGGGCRATGGGGTAACCTGAGTGGCACTCGGGTCCTTCCCACAGAACAAGTTACACCGAGCCCAAATGGAACAATGACAGCAGCAAGTGCCTCCAGRGGCAGGACCTGTGACCCCTGCACAAAGGGTGCTCTCCAGGGATMTCCTCCCCAGCTGGAAGGAGCTGGAAGAGGCTCATCAGGACGCTCTGGAGCAGAACCTCCAGGGGCACGGGAGAAGGGATCTGACGGCTGAATGGGATCGGATGCACCGAGGCTCAAAAGTCACCTTCTGCTCTACTCCGTGACCCTGCTGCTGTTAATGCGCTGCCACTTGGGGATTGGCTTTCCCCTGTTACCTGGATCACTCAGGGATCCACAGAGAAAGGAATGTGTGGAAAATGTTCAGCTTCAGTTGAGACAATGCTTCTCCTGGCTAGGTCTGCCCTTTAGACCCCCTCTGATCTCTGCCATGGCAGGTATCCACTCCCTGCAGAGTGCARTGGGACCCCTGGGCTGGCTGCTCTCCAGTTTCCTGGGATCCTGTTTCCCAAAGAGGCAGCCTGCCTTGGAGGAGAGCCCTCCTGCCACAGACCAGGCACACAGGCAGGGGCGGGAGGGGACTCCCCCACCTCTGACAGAACTCGGGCCCATTCAGCCCCACATAAAAGGGAGTATTCACTCCCATGCTCCAGGTTGTAAGATGATCACCCGCAGGTCTCAGAGCAGAATTTTCCCACAGAGCCAGGCACAGAGCTGGGGAATACCCTGGGAGTTTCCTGCAGTTTGGGATATTACCTGTTAGCAAACTGGATGGAGCCACAGGCCATGCCAGTACAGACACCAAAGCTGCAGATGAAAGTTGAGGTCAACAACTGATCTAAGTTATTCCAACAAAACAACTCTGTGCAAAAAGCCACAAAACAGCCGTCAGTTATTAATTACAATAAACCCACTACAGCAGGAAATTGGCATATACAGGTACTAGAGTTATAATTAATCTCCAGCAACTGTTATCAGAACCAGCTCGGAGCACAGGATTCCAGTGAACTTGTTCAACAGTGGCAAAGAAGCCTTTGCAAGCACCTACGTGTGCATGTGCACCATGCCCCTCCCACACACAATCCAGTGCAAAACAAACATGAAGACATTCAGCTGGAATTATTCTGAGTCAGGTCTTCAAAAACAGAGGACTGAATCTGAAGGTTTTTTGTTTTTCTCCCTGATCCAGGCATATGGCAGACCTTTCTCCACAACCACAAAGACTTTATTTCCTCTCCTTTATTACATAAAATCTGAGAGTCCCATAAATAAAGCAGAAATCTAAAAATCTGGAATGAGAGCAATGCAGCAGTGCTGTGACTGTCTTTGGAGACATCAAGGCAGGCTGCAGTGCAGTGAAAAGGGCACCGAGGCAAAATCAATGAACACATTCCCCAGGAAAAGAAAAACCTCAAAAGAAATAATATAAAATTTAAATCAAGAATCTAACAGAAAAATACAGAAAACAGTTTTCAAGGAGCAAAAAGCAAGAGATATTAAGAGGAAAACCRCAGAGGAATGTGGTCTAGAGCAGGATTATAGGCTTTTGGCTCTGATTCTTACCATGAGGAAGGATTAGCCTTGATTACACAACGGCTCTGCTACTATTAGTGACTTGCTCACTTGCCAGTTACAATAAAAGCAATGCAAAATATATTTAGTTAATTTTGACACCARAAAAGCAGCCACAGGGCAGTTATTTAATCACGATTATGGGAGAAAAGTCCCATTTTTGTTATCTTYCAGAAGTAGAGGCAGAGTCTGGTTTTACTCAAATCAATGTCATTATGCACATGCYGTCATTCCTTCCAAAATCTCCTCTGTCTTTAGCCCACAGAAATMAACCCAACCACCCTCTAACCTCAGTCTCTGAGGCAATGCTTCCAAAGCACATTTGGTCTTAGAAAAGGCACGGTCCAGTCTGAACCAAATCATCWTTCAGCAGAATCAACCAAAACCATTTGCACTCTGTTCTCACATGGATTGCCTGAAACCTGAGATTTTCAGATGTCCACTGTCCTGGTAGGTGGGGAACTCATCTGCAGCATGAACACCCCCAGGCARCAGCAGAGATTTCACCTACAGCAGTCATTCTGTCCAGGGGCTCACCACATTCTCAGTCAGATGATACTACCACTGAGGGTCATAAAAAGACTGAGCTCTACATTGCACATAGTTTGACAAGCAGATAAATGCACAAGTTGCTCCCTCAGTAAATTACATTAAGGCCTGATTTTAGGATTAATAGGATTTGATAATTCCCAGAGATGCTGCAAGTCAATATATAATGGGTTTCAGACTTGCTTCAGAGCATCCCTCCCTTATATGCCAAAGCAAACAGTCACTGGACCCAAGACAGATCCCACTCAGCCCTTTCCTTTTCAAACTCAGGATTCCATTTATTGGTTGTTGACTCCTATTCCTACTGCTGTTCACTGGACCAACAGGGAAGACTAATAAGGCTCCTGCCCCATCCACCTAGRGCTCAATTCACCTGAGAGATGAGATTTGAATTTCATTATTCAAAGGAGGAGATAGAACATACATCTGTTTATGCAACACATTACATTTCCTTGTGTAAGTACAATAGCTGTCTGATCACAGCTATTCAAAAGGCATTTTAGTGTTCAGCTCACTTCCCTCCTTCTGCTGTCCTTCCACCCCTCCCCAGCTACAGCTCTGACTGTTTTGGGGATCAGCTCTGGGTTCTGCCTGGAGCTCTTTACTTGGTGTTGTCAAAGCTGATACTCAGCCCGAGGAGGGCTCTCAGGCAGTTGGCAAACACGGGTAAGAACAGGAACACTTAAGAGTTGGACATCTCCAAGTCTACACAGCCAGTGAAACCACTACAGCCAGGAAGCTGAAAATTTTGGGAACTCCACTTTTGGGTTAGGCAGCAAATTTTACTTAATATTCACAGTACAGTGTGGCAGCCAGCTGAGGTGTACTTAAGTTTATGTAAACTCCTAGAGGGGCAARCCTGACATCTCCACCCTGCGTGCTTCTCCTGTTCTTCTTCAGATTCAGCCTCAGTGGTCCATGCAAGAATCTAAACTAAACTGAACTTTTSCTTCTCCAATGAGTGTGCTTTCAGCAGCATCACCTTGCTGATCTGAGTGACTCCAAAATTCCTCAAGCACTGCCAGTGCTGGGACACACCAGGACCATGACTCAACCAGCAGAAAGCCCAGATCCTCTTTTTGGCAGCATCTCAGACTTCAACTTAATTCAGTTGCAAAATACATTCTCAACTACTTTATGATGTTGTCTTGAACCCATCAAAGGTAGGTAGGAAGGAAGACACACACCAGTCTCTCTCTGGAGCACCCACTCTGCCTATCTCTGTGTGTTATTCCAGGCAGGCAGGACTCTGCTCCCAGGTCTTGGTGTCATTCCATACAAAATCTCTCATTCCCAAAGGAACCAATGCAGAACATTAAATCAGGAAGACAAAGGTGAAAACGATGTGGCTTTTGCTTTTCACTGCATTGCCCTCATTGCAATGGGCATGGCAGGAGAGAAGTCCAGCTCCATTCCTGACAGGAGGTTTGATCAAAGAGAGGGATGGTGGGACTTTGGCTGTATCCATTTAAAAGTAGCTATATCATGCTAACTTTATCTGCAGTAACTCCAAAAGTCTGATACAGGTGACACTTTAATCTGCTACTAATCTTTGAACTGATAAATACTTCCCTGTTTCAAATCCAAATTCTMTGAGGCCTCTTGAAAGAACAGGATCCTGCTGATTAAAGACAGGGTTAACACCTCCAGTGCCTGGCCTAGATTTTCAGAGAAAAGTTCAGATACTGAATCAAAAGTTCAACTCTTTTAAAAGCTCTTTCCTTCCTCATTACTTGACTGGCCAAGATGGAAATTTGTTATTTGAATTTTTAGAGAAAAAGCATTTGGAAGAGGGTTTGAACTACTGTTGTTAACCTTATCTGTTTGTCATAGCCTCRAATCCAGAATTGTAAGTAATTACTTTTACAGAAAAGGATTGTAAGTACTGACCCTTCAAGTCCTCTACTTATTTTTTTGCACACCACTAAATACTGATTTTCCAACACCAGAACCAAGCCAAAGGGAGCAGGCAGACTYCTATATTTTTTCTGATACCGTTACAGATTTATTATTAGCTTATATTGATTTGGGGTTTTGGTTTTTTAGTCAGTAAAAAAATTCTTTCTTTGAAGGTATCAAGATTGATGTCTCCCTGGTCTTAAATAATGGAGTGCTACATGGCTGAATAACTTTTTGCGTTGTTTTATTTATGATTGGCATATGTAGCCATAATTAGGGTGTTTAAAACACATTATGCTATGCTAAGTAAAGGGATATTTTTTTTTTCTGGAGTCTTTTCAGCCGGAAAAGCCTCTTTGGGACATTTGTGTGAACAGCGTGCACAGGCACAGGCTGGCCGCCCTGCGTGCCCCGAGGCCTGAGGTGTGAGCGGTTCCTCAAAGGTTTACAGCAGCACCATCTACCGGAGAGCCGCTGGCTCSGAGAACACCGAGCTGTTCCCGGGAYCCCGGRCGGGAGGAGAAGCTGRCACCGGCTCCGAGCGGGGACACCGAGCACAGCCACACGCGGTGCTCTGAGGGGCCGCAGGAGCCAGGGGGACACAGAGCTCTGCGCTGGGGCGGCCTCACCTCCMGTCCTGGGGCACTTCGGGCACCGCAGCATAAAAATATTAAACTATTAGAGAGTGTCCAGAGGAGGGCAATGAGGATGGAGAAGGGCCTTGAGGGCTCAGGGTCTGTTCAGCTGGGTCCGTGTGTCCAGCRGAGGAAAGCAGAAGTGTGGCTGGAGGGGATGATGTGGGAGGGGAGCASCCAGCCCAGCTCCCGGCATTGGCACCGCTCACATTTGGTGCTTCAGATCCGGGGGCTGTGGTTTCCCTTCTGGTAAAGGATCCACTTTTCCCCGTAGTAGTATTTGTAAAGCACTGCAAGATTACAGATTGGAAACAAAACTTTGGAAAGACCTGGGAAATGTGTGACAGGCTCTGGCCCCCCTAAATACTCTTTTAAAAAAAACCTCAGAACAAACACTGAAATTCCGTGCCTGAAATAATGTCTAATTCTGAAGGAGCAAAGGCAATGAGACGTAAATTCCCAAACACTGATCCTTATAGCTTCACTAAATAAAACAATTACTAACTGCCTCTTATTCCAAAAGATCAGTCAGAGAATTTAGATGAACTAAGGAATGTAGGAGATGTATTAAAAATTCTTATGCTGTATACGTATAAACCTGTGCCCATCTCCTAATTTAAGGGCTTTAGCTCTGCTGAAAATGAACTTGCAATCTTCTAGGACAAACTGTCCTTCACTTCATCTAAAGCTCTGCCATTAAATTCAAAGGCAGGAAGGCTGATCTTTAATGACATCCATCTATTTATATCTCACTTCTTAAATAACTGTAGAAATCTCTTTTCAGTGTGAACAGACTACAGAATATTTGTAAATGCGTGCAGGCAATACAACGCACAGTTTTGTTCTGTGCTTTCTAAAAGTGCCAACCTCTCAGGTGGAATTACCAGGATTAATTTAAGGACAATTAAAGGACAAAGCCCTTCTTAAAAATGGAACCAGACCAATTTATCTCTTGGTTGCCAAGAAATGCATTTAGGAAAAAATCAGCTACTTTGCATTTTGAACATGAGATAATTTAGTAATGTCAACATGCAGCAAAATGGACTCAAGTGTTAAAGTGACTCTGCCAGGGTGTAATTAAGGCTCATGTCTTAAAGGTTATAAAGCAGATATACCTGTACTCCACTGGGGCTGACTCCACTACCCTGGCTAATTATTTTTTTAGGAATAATGGCAAACCATGTCAAGCATCTTGCTGCTGATTTAATAACATTTAGCTTCCAGGAGACAACCTCTACCTTTCAGTTAAATCTGAAATAGCAAACAGGGCATTTAAAGAAGGGACAGAGAAATTCCTTCCTCACACAAATACCTCAAAGCACACCACACAATCTACAAAACATCAAAGAATCAATTTGAAGAAGTTTAAATGCACATCCAGACAGGAAAACATAATGAAAATTGCACAGATCTTTTACTAAATTTACCAGGTYTTATTCAAACTATCTTGGAGGCTTTTTGCTTGAGTTTATTATTCATTGTTTAAATTCTTTGGGGAAGTTTTTCCCARTTGCTGTAATCATCTGTGTTAGCTCTTCATTCCCACTAAACCCTTTCTAATGCAGCTCGATCTGACTCRAGGAAAGCAATTCAGGTGCTGCTCTGCACAGAATCAACACAAGGCACTAAAATAGTTCCCTTTTATGCATTGCTGAAAATAGTCTTATATTTAACTCCTGAAATTTATCCATCTGAGAGATTATCCATTATCTTCTTACAGGAACTTCTGGATTTTTTTTCCTGAGGGTCTGGAAAGAATTTAGAAACTGTGTTGTAGCCATGTGGGGAGTTATAATGATTCTCTCAAATATGCTTTGATGCAACTTTCACACCTAATTTCATTTCTTTCATGATGTCCAAACACCAACATAGACTGGTTTCTTAATTTCATCCACCCCTCTTCAGCATTAACTATAAAATTAATGTAAATTTCCTCTGTAAATTTTAACATCCTTTTGTTCATGCTGTATCCTCACTGCTAAAAGATTGAGTGAGATGCAATAATAATTATYGGGATACATTTCTGGAATTGTTTCTCACATTAGAAGTTGGCCATTCTGATGTTTTGAGGGTTTTTTTCAGGTTAAAAAGTAATTACAAAACTGAAGAAGAATTAGCTCTTTCAATTTGCTTGTTCTACCAGCTTACAAAAGACATTTGAAAATCCAAATTTATTATCTGAGCTAGTGAKCCATAACAAAAAAATTCTACTAGAACAGAAAGGCATGATTTTCATATTAGCCATCATTAAAAAAACCCGAAACTTACAGCACAGTAAAGATTAGATCTGGTTGGTGGCAGGAATTTTCCCCACAATCTTCTTTATTTTTTTTTWAATTAAGACAGAAAGAAGAACTCTTAATCCAAACCCCAACCATTCAATTTTCAACAGAGAGGACCTTGATGATGCTGCTGGGAAGGCTGACAAGAGCTGAAAATTTTCCATTGGATACAGACAAGATTCTGTCAAAAAGGAAGTGTTATTTAATAGTTCAAATTATTCCATCTAGTTTAGCTTATCTGTGGTTTTTGAATTTTTTTGGTTTATTTCAGCTCTGTCACTTTTTGACACACCAATACCCAGCCCTGCCTTTGTTCCCTATTCCCTGCCACTCTTGATTTGGGTATATTTGAAAAAATTTCTTGTTTATCTTTTCATYTTCAGTTGTTTCAATTCTCTTCAAATTCCCTTCTTAGTCTTGCTTGACTTTTCCCTGTAAAGGTTTGCTCTTTCTGTTGGATCCATTTGGGCAGGATTTCCATTTGCTCTGTTTGGCTTGGATAACCCCTTAAACTGCACCAGCAGACCAAAAATCTGTGATGCTGATTGAGCAATTAAGATTCTTTAGGCATGTTAATGAAAGGACACTGACAAGTGACTGAGCTATATATAATCGTGGCCTTTTAGAACACCAGGAAAATAAATTCCCTAATACCAGGTCTTTTAAAGCCCATTAGAGAGGCAAGTCTGGGAGGCAGCCTGAGCATCTCATCAGGTCGGCCAGGTCTGCGCTGGGTTTTTGATGAGCTCCTCATTGCCACACATGAACTTTCCAGATGAGATTGGCTCGCCTGATTATTTCCCTGGGGGATGGGAAGAGCACAGCCCTAATTAGCAATCTACTTTGATATGAAATAAATATTAATTGCCTTTTCTAATCTGAAAGTGTCTACAACCCTTGCCTTTTACTATTAACAAGAACCCCCCCTTTTTTTCTTATTTTTTTATTCTGAGATGTTTGTTGTCCTCTAACATTTAAAATAGGCCTTAAACTTGCTCAGGCAACAYCTCGTAGTTCCAGGTTTGGTTTGTGCTATTCTTGCAAAAAAAACTGGGAGTTTTAATTCAGTTTTCTGATTTCTACAAAAMTCTGTAGGATTATGCTTCTGAAATGTCAGCCACATATAAACATTCACTTAAATTCCTTGGACAAACAAGTATAGMTAATAAATACAATGTCTATTTTATAGTATTTTAAATACTTATTAAAMTACTAAAGGAATATGGACTTGCCCCTGGAATTAATGTAACAAGCAGCTCCTGTCAACATTTAAGGGATAAAACACCATGTATCAGGAAGTCAAAGAAGTGGCTCTCCACAAAAGCAATTAAAAGTTATCAATGCAGAGGAATAATTAATAATAAGGTTGGAAAACAAGGCATGGGWGTCCTTGGGTGGAAGAAGAAAAACAGAGAGGAAATGGGAATTCTCCTTTCCAGACCASTGCTGGATTTTCCTCAAGCAAACCTTTTTTATTTTGTGCCACGTTTGCCTTTGAAAAAACAGCAAGGCAATTTTCATGCACAACATCCACAGAAATCATCTTCCTGTGAGAAACCTGAGGAACACAATGTAATTTTTACAGYTTCTCCTCTTCAGTAWGAGAGCAATGGCAACCTGGCAGAAATAAGAGGCAGGCATGAAAGCCTAGAGAGGATTTTTTTCTTATTATCACACCATCTGAAATAATTCCAGGATTCCAGCCAAGATCTTTGACACAAGTATTTGTAATSTTGAGCTAAAATACCAACCCAAAATGCAGCCAAGCACTGTTTGCTGAGACAGAAATCCTCCTGCAGGGTTTCTAGATTTATCTGTCTTCAGGAGACTGGGGGGGGAAAAAAGAAATCCAGAAGTTTTTCTGAACTGATACAGCTTCAGGATTAAGGGTGATCTGTAGACAAAACATTTTGCAAGGCTTTTTATCCCTGCCATGGGAGTGCGTTCACTTGAATGTTCTATTCCTGGAGCAACGGGGGATTTTTAAGTTTGAACACATTCTTCAAAACAATACAGTGGGTCTTTCTTGTGAGAGCAAAGCTAATCAAACACACATCCTGTGCTATTGATGTCAGCCAGCTGCTCATGGCACCACTGGAGTCTCAGCTTTTAGGCCAACAGGAGTATTATGGACTGTTTCCTCCATCTGTTCTCAAAGCAAATGCCAAGATGGTCAAGGTGTCAGAACATCCCACAGAAAACCACATCAAAGGACTGACCTGAGCTGCCATGCCAGGACTGGAGTCTCTGCAGAGGCAAAATCTGTGGAAATAAATATGACAGTACTTCCTAGAAAACATTTATAAGATAATTCAACAGGAGCAGCCCTGGATGGGCTTTGAGGGCTCCAAAAGCCCTACCCCAAAATACCAAAAGGTGGAGTTAAGGAAATAGATAATGTGATCCCACATGGCTGCAGCCACCTCTTTGTAACCTGACTATAAAGATTTCGTTCACACAGAAAGAAAGGAGAAAACTGGAAGGAAAGGAATTTACAGGATGGGTAAGTGAGGTGACTCAGGCTCTGAGAGGCTGGAAAAAGGGAAAAGGAGAGGAATGGGGAAGGAAGGGGTGACTGACATGGGCACAGTGCAAGAAAGTAAGGASGGTGTTGGCAAGGAACACTCCTTGGTGGAAGCAAAACCCCTTCCCATAAAACTGAGCGTGGGGTTTGGTTAAAATCTCTCCTGGGAACTGCATGGTTTTTCTAGAGACTGGAAGGAATGGAACTTCAAYAAGAACACGTGCCTGGCAGACAGAAGCCAGATAAGGATGCTCAGATATCCCTGGTCCCTGAGCTCCTCTCACTCTGGGATCTCAGCTGGCCTGGAGACACCACAGGAGTGCAGAGGGCTCTGCAGGCAGAGCTGGGCTCAGCTCCCAGGGCTCAGCTGCCATCTGAGGACCTCCAGGAAACAGGAGCTGAGCATGTCCTGGCTGAGCTTTGCCTCCCTGGGGAGCACAGCCAGCCCCAGGCAAAGCTCTCAGAACCCAGCACACCTTCCTTAAAACCCAGATGTTGACTCCAGCTGCCTGCCAGACATGTCTGAGGCTACGCCAGCCCTCCCAACCACAATCTCACTGCCAGGGGAAGAGGCACCTGAAGGACAGGGGGCAGCTGAAGAGAAGAAGAAAAGCTGCCTTTGGCCAAAGCTGACACCTCCACATCACTCCCACTCCRCCAAAGATGGCAAAACCAGCAAAGCCAAATGTGTAGGACTGTCCATCTCGCCCACCCACCTTCCTTTCACTCTCCTTGCTGTGGCAGGAGAATCCAGTCCCTGACACCTCATCAGAGGTAGCAAAATTCATTTTTATCAGTGCTGCCAAAAGACCTGGCTGAATTCTGYCCTGCTGTGCCCAGAAAAGAGTTTAAACTCGTTACAAATTTTAGGCAAGCCTCAAAGTTATCAGTGAGGTTTTTTCTACAGCAACAGGCAGAAAAGCCTGTGGATTCAAGCCTCCATTTCCATGTAAAGCACCACATCTCCCTGACTGACTGACCAGGATATTATGATTTGTGTATTAAAGCCTTGTGTTTTCCACCTATTGAGTGCATAAACAACAGTTTAACCTTTATCCCAAGGCATGTACACCCCTTTACTCCCAGAAAAATGAATTCATGTTTAGCAGTCAAATCAGTATCAACCTGACCTTTAAACACATCAGTGTTTCTTGGAAAAATATTATGGCTGGGATGCCTACTGTGGTAAACAATATTAGCTGCTCCAACCCATGGCTGAGCCATGCTGTGAGGAGCCTTATCAAAATAAGGGGATGAAAACCAGCAGGGACTGCAGATCTTCTGACAAACTCCACAGGATATGAAGAACAATGTAAATGTAACAGTACTGGCAGATATATTTCTATATTACTGTTCCAGAGATAACAGCTAAGGTGAATCATTTCCCACCACCTACAGCACTGAATTATTTCAAATTCTGAAGGGACCATATTTATTTCATTGGTAGGTAGCAATTTACTTAGCTGAAGATCATTATATTTATGTGTCTGTGAAATCCTCACAATAATTATATATTTGAGCTGTCTCAGAAGTGCTATATATATTCTCATTAGTCATGTACTTCCAAGGATATTATCATTTTTTTTTCCTTCAACAACCTTTGCAATCCGAGTGTGAAGTACTGCACTGCACATGAACCTCAATTCTTAGAGTTTTCTTAAACTCCAGTTTAATCAAACAGCAGGGTGGCCTATATTCAAATGCAAATGCTAAGTGTGCTATGAAATATCTTCATTCCCTTAAATGACTGCACTGTGGAGCTTATTTAAAACAGACCACACTGTGCAACAAAACAGAGGAGGACATGGGAAAAAAGTCCCCTGTTTGATATTACTTTTGCCAGGCTTCTCCAAAAAAGGTCATGAAAATGTTTAGAGCAGGGTGAGGAGATCAAGGGGAGGGGGTTTCTTTGGTTCCAGTCCTGTCTGTGCCAAGCAGGCAATTACAGCCCATGGGTGGAGATAGGTCCATTTATTTTCCTCAATGCACTTCACAAGTCTCATGTGAAAAATATTTTGAAAACAACATGTCACAAGGCTCTGAATGCAAATGGCAGCCCATGGAGGCAGAGATGAATAACCCAAGGATCAGTACACACTGACATTAAAACTTACAGCCCTCACACCTGGAGGAGAAGATCATGTTCTTCACACCAACTTGTTACCCTCTTCAGTGTTCCTACAGGATCACTGCTCAGTTTTCCCCTCTCCTTTTTAATGCAAATCCGAGATGAGGTGCCAGRCTGGCAGCCCTGGAGATGGGTGCTGTGGTTCATGTAAACACTCCACCCTTCTGCAGAAAGGCTGAGCCAGAGAAACCCAAGAGCTTTAAAAATATTAATCCCTCTGTCCAGTTTCTTATTTACTTGAACACCTTCCACAAGCAATAAGGAAATGGCCTCAGTTGTATTTTCCTTTACCATYCTTGCCATAATCAGAGAGATTTCAGGGCTTTTTTCCTGTTTTGGCTGATGGATTTTCTTTCTCCTTTTTGAAAGTGACTGAGTACGAAAAGATTTAATGTCAAACTCGTTTTGATACACCAGGTTATATCAATTACTCACTAGCCTTAGACATGCCAAAATGCCAAGTTACAGCTAAAATCAACAAGCAGCACAGGTAGCAGACTTGACATTACATCTCATGGATGTAACAAAGCAGCCACAGCCACTGTAACACTGTGACAGTCCAGCAGCAATGCACTACAACTTCCAAAATCTGCAGAGAAAAGGGCAGAGGCTAAATTCTGTTTCAGGCTCTGTAAGCACAGGTTGAAACAAAGAGAAATAGTTCTCACTCTTTTTGCTCTTTTGGAAAACTGAGCAGTGAGGGAGATGCTGAGGAATATCAGTTCCTCCTATCATCAMCCCATTTCTGCAGTAACCTTTACTCTCCCCATTGCCAAGTACCTTAGTGCAAGTATTTGCCATGAAAATTAAACCCCCATCCTATTGTTAAAATAAAAGTTTCAGATCAGATCACTGAAGAATCAATTTAAAAAGCAAAAGTACAAYGTTTCCTGGAAACCCCCTGCATGGTAAAGGAAAATCAAGCAGTGACTGACTTTGAGGAGCTCACTGCACCTCTCACCCTACAGATTTATCTACGTCTATGCTACAAACCCATGACACTCTTGACTTTACTGGGGCTGCTTTTAAGTAATGCAGTTACACATAGGATCTACCATTTCTCTCCAGGTAAGCACCTATTTCTACCTATGGAAATGTATTGATTTATTTATTAGATACTCCATGGTTATGGAAGCAAGCACTGARCAAATGTAAACAAGCATGACTTGGCAAACAGGCAGACTCACTGTGAAACCACCCCCCTCAGCAAATTAATCAGACTAAAAGACTCTCACAGTTTGAAATTGGGCCTCCTAATCTATGATGGCTGCCACACTTAGTTTATGATGATATAAAATAAACATCACACCTTTAAACTTTTCCCAGGGCTGATAAATCAGCAAGGAGGGGATGACTCTCACGAGAGGATTGTGCCTGTGGTTAGCAGAGTCCCACAGATACACAAGAGATGCAATTATGCTGGAATAGCCAATTCTAGAGCTCTGACATGCCTTATTATTTGACTAGCAAACAAGGAACTTCTTCAACTTAATTGCAGCCCAGCTATTCTAATGCTGATCTTTTTCATCCTTCTTTTCCTTTAACTATGGTCTTCATAGAATTTTGTTTTATTTTAATCCTTTGGTTGTTGATGTGCCCACTTCTTGGATCTGTTTTRTACCTGCTATGGATATGGCACAGCTTCTGAATAAGCTGTTGATAAGATTCACCCCATCCCAGCTCACTTGTTAGAAATCAGTGACTCAGAGTAAAGGAATTTGCAGCATTCATTTCAGCCATGCTCTGTTAGAGGTGCTCAACCGTGGAAGTGCAATGCTTCTCTTGTGCAGTGTTTACCTTTGGATGCATCAGATGATATTTTGCCTTGTACCACAGTGCATGTGTGTGTGATAAGGAATTTATAACTACAGGAGGACGCACTAAATATGCATCAGGAATTATCCACATGATCTGCAGTGTGTGAGGGGAGCTGAGCTCTCACGGGGSTGAGAACCCGTGGAGCTGCAGGTGCTGAGCACCACCTCAGCCACACACCAAGGACACAAACTTGTCCTGCCTGCRAGCATTTCCAGCCCCCTGCAAGGTAACCCTTCCCTCACCCCAAACACAAGGAACAAATGATTTTCRGTAATTAACAAAGAGCCTTGGCACGGGGCCCAGGCCCCGGCTGCCCCTGCTCCGGTAGCGGCTGGGAGGAGCACGGCACAGCAACTGCTCTGGCAGGTTTGGGACTTTAAAGGTCAAGTCATTACCAGCCTSCAGGAAGCATCAACTGCCTTTAAAGTCAGCAGAGCCAGCAAAAACTATTAGGAGATTCATCCAACATTTATCTTTTAACTTGTTATCTCTGATCCACAAACTCATTCTTATACTGTTTGCACTGCAGTGCATAAAATATTAAAATTAAAAGGCTTAGGGACTTCTGAGGGGAGAAAAGAGAGTAAAACTATTTTAGATTCAGAAACATTTCATCAATATGTAGTGTATTTGCATACTGGAATCAGAGAGTCCTGATTATGCATGTTTATTGATTTTGGCTTTGTTTTGATTAATGATAAAACTATGATCCGTCTTGTAAGGTAGCAGGGCTTGAGGGAGCTCAGTGCAATACAAATGGTTTGTATTTTAAGAAATCCTATTTATGCAAATAAGAGCACATTCACATGCATTTTGCTCAAGCATGGTTGTAACAAAGCTCTCCAAACATTCTCTTTTATACTCTGGATAATTTGGGGAGGCATGTTTAATACAAAAATGCTGCATAACAATTACTTTTTTTCTTCATTATGAATGACTCCCATTATATCACCTTGGACAAAAGAACAAGCTTCAATTCCCACTGCGCCTAATTTATTATCACAGCTGAAGATATTGTTTTGTGTCAGAGTGAATGCAGTGTTTCTAGAAATGGATTGCAAAAATCCTGCTGGGGAAGTTCAAGGGGACTAGGGAGAAGTGAGGAAGAAAAAACAATCCAGAGCTGGCTGGAAAAGTTTTTGTATTTCTGGAAAAGCAATGTTGGCATGCTGGAAAGGGAGAGAGRTTTCTATCAGACAAAGCAGCCACAGATACTCATTATCAGAGTGCAAGGAAAACATGAGGACAGACTCCCAGTGTGCCATGTCCTAAGGACATCAAGAGTTGTGACAGATTCTGYTCCTGCCTTAGTTACCAGCATTTAGACCATCCACTGGGCAGTGGATTGAAATSATTCTGAATTTATCCAACCAGACATCTGCACATCAAGATAAATAAAATTATCAGCTGGCCTGTGTCCTGACACATGAATTGTCTCCCAAATCTCAGCAAGATCTTTGCCTGTATGACAGCTGCCATATTGGCCTCTGATATCTATTTTGGCAGCAAGGTCAGAATCTGGAGACTGAACAGAAGAGCGACCTGAAAGTAAATGAGAGAGTGGAGGTGAGGAAAATCTTCCTCCTTAAGTTATAATTCCCAAACACTCTTTTTTGACAACTTAATAGTTCAAAGCTGTGTTGTAGAAGAAAGATATGGAACAAAAGTATCCACATCTGCAAGCAAGGCTGACCCATCTGCCTTGTGAAAGCTTCTTTTTAAAGGACAGTGGGGTTTGTTTGCCTTCTGTGGGCTGTGGGGGCTGGGGACAACAGAACATCAAGAGAACACCAAGAGAACACCAAGAGAACACCCAGAGAACACACCCAGAGAACACCAACAGAACACCAACAGAACACCTCCCTTCCCATCATCCTCCACTGACTCTGAATATTTGCTTGCACAGCAGTTCAGAGCTGCTCCATGCTGCAGGAAATCTGGTTGAACCCCTTCTCCAGCTGCTCCTGTATTTGAGGACAGACCCAGTCAAGCTCGGAGGGAAGAGGAGGGCTCAGCTGTACAGCAAGGAAAGGTCAGGCTGCCTCACCACCATTCCTGCAGCTGAGAGGGACTGGATTTCCCTGGGAAATCTGGACTCTTAATGGTTAATAACCCTTCTTCTACTTCAGGKACTTTGTTACATGAAACAGATGAAAAGGCCACCTTGCTCATCCAGCTCCAGCTGCTGGGAACTTCTCTCCAGTTTCAGAAGCAATGGCAGTGCCCAGGGAAAGCCTTTGCTCAGCAGCATTCACAGAGCACAGCATTCCCAGGCTGCAGGGTGTCCTCAGCCCCACAGCTCCACAGGGACCCTCTGGAGGTGCTCAGGTGGGAATCACAGAGCCAGGACAGGCTGGGGAGATCCCTCTATTTCCTAAACACAAGGGCACAGGAACTGCTGTCACAACCCTCCCTCAGTTGGGTACAGGGCACAGGAACTGTTGTCACAGGTGTTCTACAAGAAGAGATCAGCTAAGCCATGAGGTCACACACACACATTTCTGCCTCCAAAACAAGTTTCACTCGTTTTTCTACTCACTTGAAAAGGCAAATATGATTTGAAATTTCAAATTTTGYAAGGAATTATTTAACCCAGAGGCTAAAGCTGTTTTATATTTAAGACTGAACTTAGCTTGAAGCATAAAGAAGACTCTAGCATAAATTAGCACATRTTGAAAACTTGAATCTAGAGAAATAAAAAAGTTGGTTTAAATCCAAGTAGTAAACTAAAAAATAATTTCGTGAATTCGCTGGATACTGTCAGTGATTAAGTRATTGTAATTAGATTATAGGCTCACTGAGACAAAACAAAACAACTGAGCATTGAAAAACCTTTGAACTTTGTAWGCATCAAACCCCACGAGATATTTCCATTTATGCTGGAAGCAAGTTGTTGCATTTCTCTGACACCACCTGAGAGCTCACTGATATCAGTATAAATCTGATAAATCAACTCCCAACTGTAGCTCTTACAGTAATRTAACACATATCAAAACCCAGCCGTTCAACACATCTGCCCTCCCCTGGAAGCAGGCTGCATTGCATGTCACAAAACAGTCTGAAAATCAGATGCTAACTCTCGTCTGAATGATAGCACGTCTAATTCAGAATGAAAATTAACAACCCACATGCACTGAAAACCTTCACAGCAATGATGAAAAGCTGCAAGTGTGGAGTTTAACCCCAGGAACAAAGATAGGATTAGGTATTTTTGATGGAAATATWGTGCTTCTGCATCAACAGTCTTCCCCTCCAGTACTCTTTCTTTTTTAAGTCTTTAAACCTGGTGTTTAACTTGGTCCATGAAATATTCCACAGTATGTTGATCATGCTGGGTTTCAATTTCAACTCAGCTGAAGAAGATTGTTAAAAAGAATCACTATATTCCAGGGCAATCAGGAAATTAAACTTTATTATTGGATTTGGCCTTCCCATAAGCAAACAGAGCCATGTAGCATCTGATCACCCTGTGAGGGGAGACACAGCCTGAAAGACAGCCCTGCCAATGTGCCACCAGGCCATTGATTAACTAAGCAGTAAGATGAGGAGTTCTGTCACTTATGGCAATTAGTGCATACCTGCAATGCCATCTGAGGCACGAGGGTCTGGTTAATACCACAGGGCCTGAACCCACAACAGTTTACATCTGGGCACAGCACCTGACACTTGTGCTGCTCTGTTTGCACAAGAACATTGCCATTTGTAGGTGCTGGAATGTATTGGGCAGTCTAAACACAGCCTTCCTTTTTGGGGTTGGCAGGGTGAGAGAGGGACAGGAGACCTTCATTGTAAATCTATTTTCATAGCATTGTTTGAGTTACAAAATTTKCCTCTCATTCCATAGAATATCCACAAAGGATCACTAAAATACACACTCATTGCTATTGGAGCAGTGCTCTGTGAGCACTATTTTTACATATCCCACAGCAAGGAATTAAAAGAATTTTTTTTTTTAATTTCTAAGATTTTTCTGATTTTCTGAACTGGTTCAGGCAATGTGGAAAACCACCACCCTCTACCTGGTCTGCCAGAGCTGCTGCAGTTTGTTTGCAGCAGTTAAACACTGGCCTAAAGATTTCCTAAAACCCTGTGAGAAAGCCCAGGGTTTTCCCTGGTTCAGAGGCTGGGCACTCACCTGTGAGCAGGATTCCTCARTTCCTGAGGTCCAGTCCTTGCAGTTTCAGAGGTCTCCTCCAAGCACTTCTTTCCTTCAGTTTGAATTCAACTTACCTGTTTCAAACTACATTTTTTTTTCTGTACACCACATTTCAAAAATGACMATTTGAAATACTTCACTTTCAGGTGAATATACTGAAGAATAACAAGCTTGACCAGACAAGAGGTAAGATGCTTTTCATAAAAGCAGCTGCCTGTCCAAATCATAAACTGGGTGTTGTTCTGGTTCACTCACACCCACTATGGCTAAACATCCAATTTAAGGTCAGTTAAGATTGCTTCCCTCTTGAATGGACTTCAATTAGATATTCCACAAACAATGTTTTAACAGCTTGTTATTTTATTACTGTGTTGGGGAGGCAGTAATAAAGCAAGACATTTGTGATTAGGCAGCTCTGTAYAGTTCTTTCCCACTCCAGAGTGGAATGGGTCTCTGCTCTTGCCATCTACTGCTCATTAGATAATGGATCAGCAGCAGCAGAGTCTTGAGGAAAATTAATAATAATAGCAATAATAACAGTAATCAAGTTTGTGTACTGTGGTTTGAAGATAGAGATGCCTAAAAAGATTCTCCTTAATTTCAGAAATTTCATTTCTTGCCAATCAGCACGGCCAGTGTATCAAGATAAACCCTTCCATTATATACMGGCCTTTACTCTTGGTTCAGCATCAGCACCACCACAGTTATACCMATATCTTCCTCAGTTAGGGAAATGTTAAACCAGTAAAAGAGCATTTAAAAAATCTTAATATCATCCATACATGAAGTGTATCACTGTAAATAAATGAGAATCAGCTTTGGGTTTAGGCAGAGCTGGGACAGAATTGTCACTGCAGCACAGGGAGGGAGCTGGACTCATCCCCAGTGCCACATCCCCACTGAGCTACTTCACTCCAACCTTGAGAGAACCAGCTAAGGAACATTTCAGCTCCATGGAGTGATCAGATTATGAACACAGTGACTGGATTAACAGCAGATGAGCTGGAAGTCAAACTGCTGCATCCCCACTGAATTACAGCTCCAGCAGCAGCAGAACTTCCCCTCCCAGTGCTCCCCACAGTCCCAGCTTTCAGGACTTCTTTAAGGCTTTAGACACCAAGTAAACAAAAACATTTCCATTTTGCCTCCCGTTGTGCCAAACCCAATCTGCTCTCATAGAGCACCAGGCTCCCTAATGACTGTAAATGGCATTTCATTGCTCCCCACACCTCACAAGTGACACAAATGACAGCTATAAAAGGTGACATCCAGCTTACCAGGGGCATCAGGACTGAGAACAGCAGCTTTGAGGGAGACCACGTCCTCACATCTTGTTATCAGCAAGCAGGACAGAAAGAAAGAAAGAATTAAAATTAAATTTTAATAATTTTTATTTAATTTAATTTAAAATATTTAAAGTTTATTAAATTTAATTTTAAAAAATTTAAATTAGTAATTTTAAAATTAATTTAAATTAAAAACAATTTAAAGAAGTGAACATCACACTGCAGACACAGGCACAGCTCCACAGCCACCTGAGAACCAAGCTGGCTTCAGCCAGGGCAGGGAAACTTCAATGGCAAAGTTGTTACTCTTCAGCTCAACTCTACTCATCAGGAATCACAGAATTTCCTGGCTGTGCCCATTYCCTGGGGAGCCTGTTCAKCCCTCTGATTAAATTTTAAAMAYGGATTCTGTATGAGTTCWGTGAATTTAAGTAACACACTGAAAACAYTTTTAAATTAACACACAAAAGATTTCCTAAAAATGCTGTATAGGCAGTCCCCACATTGATGCAGGCTCAGGAGAAAAAACAGAGGGCAACAAAACTCCTTGGAAAGGATTAGAGGATGGGGGCTGTTGTTTCTGTAAAGAGGGTGTTTGGGTTTGATTTGTTTAAATAAAACATGCACAAAATGCACAAAATAAGTCCATCCTTATCAGCAGCACTGAGAACAATTTTTGGCTGATTTAACMCAGCATGCTCATTCTGCTGAGCCTACCTACATCCAGGGAACTCCCTGCCAGGAGCACTTTCCTGCACTGACCAGGTAATTTTTGGGGAGTTACCAGCCTTATTTCAATCTCTTCCCAAACAAACAAAAACATGTTCAAAAATGTTTTAACTCAGTAGGATTTTCCTCACAGAAGCATTATCCCCACAAGAGTAAACAAACTGATGGTTTCTATCCRAAGTACACAAATTTATCTGAGGAACTCATAATTCATTTCCAAATTCAGTGGATTGTGTCTCCTGTTATTTACCCAAGGAACACTGGCAGAGCATGAGATATGTGGGAATCACCTGTTTTATTCAACCCACTGTATTTCAGTTTAGGAGGGTTTCATGGTCTCTTCAGTTTCTCCTCTGCAATCTTTATTACAATATAGTTGAAAATATGCATTAAACCACAGGTACTTTTTTTTAATCCACATTCTAACCAAAAATGGGAAGAAAAAAGAAAAAAAAGGGGGGGGAGTGGAAGAAATCTGGAGTGTTTCTCTTGGTGTCTTAAGGCATAACAAACTACAGCAATTTATTTCACCACATCCAGTTGTAATGCTAAACCACAGATAAACATTACTAATGGAGCAAGAATGTGTTCCTTCCTTCTGATGGAGCTCCAAGATTGCCCTTTGGAGGCTGCCAAACAGCATGGGGCACTTCATTCACCATGTGATTGGCACACACTTCACTTCTGAGTAAGTTTGGGGATGAAATTGTTGGCTAAAGCTCTGGAAATTCTGACTCTGGAGCTGTCAGGCAGGCTGTCTACTTTGAGAAAAAGCAATTCTTTTTAATAGCACTATGTTACTTGGCTTTTTATTYGGTTTTACATTGTTCATTTATGTTTTGGATTTTGATGTATTGTGCAGCACTGCAAGAACTCTTAACAGGGGGAACTCCATTAAAAAAAAGAGTTTATTATTTTAACATGTGCTAATAAATATGTTACATGTTTGGGGAATCTAATCCCAGCTCTTTTGATGGCACTGCCTGCTGATACCAAAAAATGTATCTGTTCACTGAAAGGCAGAAATGCCATTTCTTAACTGAGCTCATGTTCAAGGCAGCTCTTACCATGCAGGGAATTCTAAGGGTCAAGGGTTTATTTTTCCATTAATCTTGTAAATAAAGGAAATTATCTCATAAATTTATGATTGATTTTTTTTAGTCAACATTATTTTGCATAGCAACAAGCTTATTTGTAGGGTATTTTAAGACACACAGTTTAGCTTATTATTTTATTGGTATTAATGGAAGTGATCCAGAAGAGGAAAACACATCATCTGGAGGTCTGACTCCASGTCTGACTCTACTGCCTGCTACACATCAGTTAATGTTCTGGGAGTAGAGTGCTTGGAGGATTGGGTTTGAATTCTCTTCCTTGGGGACATGTAACTATAAAATCATGAGCTCTTTTAAGATCCAGTCCACTCCAAACTCAAATCTCCATGCAGCCTTCCACTTCAATTTGAGTTTTTCCCCCCTTACCGCCATGAATCAAATTTGTGAGTGCTCAAATGTTGTTCACAACGCTCTTTCTTTTTTCATTTCCACAACTGCTGTGCTATAAGCAAACAGGACACTTACTTTGCACAGCAATCTAATGCACAGCTTCTTTTTTATCTACTTTCTCTAATGGCTGGTCACCTGCTTTCTCAGCCAGGAAACCTTTCAGAAATGTTCCTCCCTTACCTGAACTCACAGGGTTTGGCTCCCTGCTGTGGTAATCCCTCGAGGATCCAGTTCCATTATGCTCCTGTGTGCATACAGGTGCTGTCAGCTGCCTGAGGAACAGCCCTGCCTCTGATTCAKGAGCTGAAGGAGCTTTTCTATCAAGATGAGGGTTAACCAGTATCAGTTAACCCAAGCACAATCCCTATCTCTGTTCTCCTAGCAGAAGTATGTCAACAAATTTGCACAATCTTGTTTTTCCTGATAATGCTCCTCTTCTTTAGAGCTTTTATAGCAATGTATGTTTTCAGAGCAACGKACGGTTGCTGATGACAATGAACTCCCAACCACACTGCCACGTGCACTTCACACAAATGTTTATTCCTTCAGCATTGTTGTGAGTTTTTGGTCAGAGGTGTTTTGCTGTTTAGCATGGCTTGTAGGGCTGCAGGGCTTTGTCCTCGTCAGGAGCAGCTTCGTCGCAGCACGGTTTCTGGGCGGTGCACTGTTTCTGGGTGTGGTCTTTGGGGTAGCGCCGGCAGCAGCCGCCTTCGTTGGCAGGGCTCTGATCTGCCACGAACGACGTCTGGTAAATGGTTAACAAGTCTTCGCTGCTGTTCTCGCCGGGCGCAGAAGCCCACTCGAGGAGGTTATGGGACTTCTGTTTCCGTTTCTCTGGATCCAACTTCCTCACGCCCATGCCCTGGGAGAAAAAAAAGGATAGAAAATTTCATGCAAACATATGACTTCCAGTCACAGCTTCGCAGAGAAATCTTGTAACAGTCACTACCCCACTGGGAAGTGAACGAAGCTGTTACCACAGTGATTGCAAGAACTCACGGGTGATCTTTAGCAAGTTAAAAATAATATTGTCAGACTTGCCTGTATGAACATTTTTGGTTGCATATATAATGGGAAATCTGCTGACCTTCCACCTCTCAGTGCTAATAAACTACTTTTACTTTGCATTTCTGTAGCACACCATCTACTCAAGGCTATTTAGCTACACTCAGCTAAATTATTCTTCAGAGGCACCCAAAGAAATAGGTTAATAATGCTAGGTTTGGGCTGCAGTAAAGCAACTGAGACCATGAAATCTGAACCTTCAATGCCATCCCTTGTGTGTCAAACTTGGACAGACACAACCTGATTTTCACACTCCAGCTCACAGGAAATTTAGCTGGAATTAGGGTTGATCAGTATCTCTATAAGACACTGCCCAAAGTGCACAGAAATTGAGGTTATTCAGTGAATAATGAATCCCAAAAAGTCCAGGCCTGACAGAGCCCAAAGTCAGACAAAGTCCCTTTATCACAATTCACTGCTTCCTCCTTTACTCATTATCCTGTGAACTGCACTATTTCTTCTGCTGCCTGGAATCATATCAACAATCTAAAGGGGATGGAAGAACATGAAACTGTTGCCCACACAGAAAAGCCCAAAACAATTTAAGTCCTAGTCAAAGTTGTGGTTTCTGCAGCATACATTTAAGCAGGTGTATTGTAAAGAGTTGGAAAAGAATGCATTCTTGAKATAAATTGTGGGTATTCTATGGATTTTGTTTAAATCTATGACAAAGATGAGTCTGAATAAAATATTTGGGACTGCAAATTAGAAGTGTCTGGGAACTCTACAAAAATTCATTGCARGGCAAATCACTTAGAGTAGACTAACAGGACATTTAACTGGTACAAAACCAAACCAGGAATATTAGAAAATGCCTGTCAGAGACCCAAATGATGGCTTTCTTCTTCCCTTTGAATGGTGCCATTCTCTGTGACTGTGTGTCACATCTGTGACAGTCCCAGAGATGTCCCAGCCCTGTACTAATAAAAAGTGTAATTTTCTTTGCTATTTACATTTTTCTCTTCTCACAAGTTTTAGCATCTCTTTTTTTTCTTTTTCTGCAGGGGACAGAAAAGATGCTGTGTTTAATCTCTGTGAGACCAACAGACCTGAAGTTGTTTGTTTTGTCTCAGTGCTGGGCACTTACCAAGTCAAAATACTCGACTGCGTTGCAAATGTCRTGTCTGTTGTCATGAGAGGAGAACGGGAAATGGTCGTTGCCTGCTTTCTGAAAGAAAAGAAATTATAGCAAAAAAAGATGAATTTTCTCAAACTCTGTTTGGAATCTATCAGCCTTCATTCTTATATTGTGATATTTCAGCTGCCTCTGTTCTAGCACAGAAGTCATATTCCTATGTTAAACATTCACCTGCACATGATTTTRTAAGGGGAATGTGGACTTTGAATTTTTTTAATAAAATGATCAGGAGGATTTGCTGAATATATACATSACTGATATAAAAGTGTGAATTTTCAAATAAGAAATTGTATATTCTGTCTGCAAAGCAGCAAAATGCTAGATCTGTGTCAGGATTGCCTTGCTTGATTTAGTAGAAGGCCTAAAGCTAATTAAAATAAACTACAAAAGGGACCTCAAAACTGAATTAGTCTGTGATTTATGAACTGAATGTCATGGACACTGCTTGTTGCAGGGGAAGTAGAAGAGATATTAATTGCTTAACTAATTTATAATCTCATTCTTTAACATGATGTTCATCCAGTCTCTAAATGAAACCAGAGTTGCAGAAGAAAAAAAGGAATAATGWACATATCTGACTTTTTAAATGTTTGTTATATCTCAGTGCAATATCCCAACTCTGATTTTCTCCTCCAAACAAAAGAGCAAGTTTTAATGTAACACAGCCTAAAGGAGATGTTCCAAAAGTAGGGGAACCTGAATGAGTTCTAGAGATCCCTGTAACTGAAGGCCTGATCCAGCAAGAAGATTCACCAGATCAGGATATTTGGGTTACCAGGCAGATTCTCTTCCCTTTTTTAGGWATATTCACAAGTTCACTTGTCTCATACTGATTCACCCAGACTGTAATTCAGTCTTGGATAAGAAAATTCAACAAATACATTCTCATATGTGTGTTTAAAAATAAGCACGTCCTAAGTGTGTACATTTAGTGAAATATCCTACTGCAGTTAAATGTTAATCTCAGTGTTTCAGGAACAGTGTTTATTACCAGTGCCAAAACAAACTTCCTCAGATTGTCCCATTTTAGCCTTTAGTGCATCTTTGTACTCTCACCACTGATCTCAGATTAATTCTCAATTTATGACAGACAAGRATTTCCTCAATTCTGTTTAAAAGTGGAAGCCTGGTAAATACAGGGCATGAAACACCAGGTGAACTCACACTGCTGTTGCTAAAACCCTCTTCCCTGGTTCTCCTTTCCAGGCAGTGGCTAAGGCCAGATGTTCCACAGAGAGGTGGATGTAATATTAACAGTGTCCACTCATGTTACAGTATATCTTTCTTTTCTGTAGTCCCAAGCTTCTCTTTTAAATATTCCTTCCAAGCCCATTTCTGCACTTCATTATAGCAAAATCTGTGAAATGAACCCACTATAATTGCTGTGCTTGTAGAAAAAGAAAATAAAAAATGTTCTGTGCACAAAGTGGGTGAGTAGAGCAAAGCTCAGTGTGATGATAAAATAAGGACATGAAAAGGTGCTTACAACAYTGCAACATTTTAAATACTTGTGATTTTAAGAACACTGCATTTCCTTTCATCCTAAATYTTTTCACAAATCTCGTTTTTAAGCAAGCCTGCAAAATGTTTGAAATTAGGARCTTCTAACTTTTTAATGATCAAAAAGAGCACTCCTTTGTGTGAATGACATGAATTTCCCACATTCACTGCCAAACAGCTGATCAAATTTCCACTARATCTTCACACAGGCTGTGTGATTGATAATGTGAGATTGATCACAATRCATTCGGTGTCTCAATAATAAAAGAGAAAATCAGCAATAATACAGCAGGACTTTGAGCAACTGAAAGGATGAGTGAGTAACAGGGAAATATGTTTCTTCCTCAGCGCAGGCAGCAGTCGCTCCATCCCCTGAGGCACAAAGTCTGCCAGCCCGCCGTGACTGCTCTGCTGAGGACCCCGAGTGCTGCTCTTACTCACAACTTCCAGAGTGACAACTTGCAAAAGAGCTCCGAAAATCGGCTGTGTTGCCACAGGGACTCACCTCCACCCGAGCTTTGTATTCCAGCGGCTGTCTAAATTCCGTGCCCAGAGCTGCTGCCGTTTCCAGTACATGTTTTAGTGAAGCGCTTGTTGTTGATTCCAGCTCGCCCTGCTCCCCTTCATGAGCAAACTAGAAAATAATGAAGATTACGAGCCTTTGAAATAAAAGCCAACTTAAAAAAACAAACAAGCAAACAAACAAACAAACAGACAAACACCAAAACCCACACAGAAACCTGATCAGAAATGTGCGTAAAATGGTATTTCCTCATTTAATGGATTGCAGCAGCACCTAGTGGCATCTGGAAAAATAAAGAGCATCCCACACACACAAAACAACCCCTACCATAAAGACCTTCGAACACAGATAAAATAATTAGACAAGAATTTTAAGAATCTTTAAGACAAGAATGTCCAGGAACTTTCTGAAAACTTTTTATACAGCAGTGACCACCAAGGAAAACAACGACTTGCCCCCTATGCTACTCCTATTGTTGTACAAGCTTGAAATTGCAAAATTTTTAGGAACAGCTCAATCAAGCATCAGGTCAAAGAGTTCAGAGAGGGAGGAACAGCCTGTGCCAGGAGTGTCACAGGGCKCTGGGATGCCAAGATGTCCCAGCCCAGCGTTTCTGATGGGATGACAGTGTTCTCCTGGAGACGAGAACTGAGGCAAACCTTGGCTGGAGTTCTCCAGAAAAGAAGGAAGATCAACCAGGGCTAACTATCCAATAAGAGACCTCCAGCATCGCTGAAAAACCGGGGAGAAAAACCCAGCCAGGGTTAGATAGCAAGCCAGAAATTTTGCACAATTTCTCTGAATACATAGGACACACTTTCTTCATAACCTCAGGAGTGGGAAGACTCMCTGCTGACTAAAGGACTTAGTATGGGGCTTTTTTGAGGGTTTAAGGCTGAAGAAGCCCTGTGGGGGACACGGGGGCTCCTGCCCGGCCCTTACCCATGCGCCGCCGTACTGTATGCTGGGCTTCCTCCTCCCGTTCTCAGACATGGTGGATGTCACTGCCGCCCCGGGGCACTGTGCCACGGCCGCCGCGCTGCCCTGGAGACCCGCTCGCACCGCGGCGGGCTGTGGAACCCTCCCCCTGTGACCTCAGAGCCCTCCCGGTGTCTCAGATCCACACGGCCCGCAGCAACGCGGCGCGACGCGGCTCCTACTCGTGTGCTGCATGGAAAGAGGGAAATTGAATTCAAGGGATTGAATGTTAAAAACAAATCAGTTCTGCACAATCACTTTACAGCSTGAATAGGAACGCGTGGGGAAAGGAGAGCTGGTTTTGAGGAAAACCCAAAGGATGTTAGGGAATTTTTAAGATCAAACTTCCTGCTCTTTTGAAAATGGCTTTCCACAYACACACATCTTAATTGAATACACGCCCAATATTTACAGAAAACCTGGCTGCGTCTTAAGGATGTTTTTTGTTTTTGAGTTTGAGTGCTGCCTTGGAAACACATCCCAACTATTTAACTGCAGCGTACTTGAACAGTGTAGCACAAATCAAGACTTTCCCTCCTGGGCCTTGACAGACTGTAAAGAAGATGACACTTGTGTCCTTTTTGGCTTCAAACTAACAAAGACTAGATTTAGATGGGCTGTTAGGAAGGAGTTGTTMCCTGGGAGGGTGGRCAKGCTCTGGTACAGGTGCCCAGAGGAGCTGTGGCTGCCCCTGGATCCCTGGCAGTGTCCAACGCCACTGGACATTGGGGTTTGAAGCCATCTGGGATAGTGGAAGGTGTYGCTGCCTGAAAATGGCACTCCATCAGTCTCTTTACACAGCCTTTTAAGGATAAACTGTCCAATTAAGAAGTGACACCTAAACTATTTYTAYYTTTAACCCAATAACCAAACACCCATGGCTGCAATGAGGATTTTACTGTCCAATTACAAAATRCTACCTTAACCATAAAGAAGAGGGTGAAAGAAGAAGGACAAGCCACTGCCCTAAAACCTCCATCTTGCTTTATATCTATTACTATATTCTAAACCCTTAAATTTTAAGTTTTCCATCCTATGATATTACACACTTCTACTCAAACTACACACCCATAATCTCAGTACTATCACTCTTTTTTTTTTTTTTAAGCCTTTTCCATGGCCTCAGGTCAAATACGGTGTTTTCTTGTGGGTCAGTGCCTGTGAGCACACAAAGTTTAAAATTCTCAGAGACCAGGGTTCCAACAACTGCCCATGGCAGGGGGTTGGAACTGGATGATCTTTAGGGTCCCTTCCAGCCTAAACCATTCTGTGATTCCATGATCTATATATATGTGTGTGTGTGTGTCTGTGTGTGTGTATTAAAATATGTATGTGGCTATTGTTAGATTTAGATGTAATTTAAGAGGCAGTCAGCGTTTGTACTCCCTGACCAGTCATGAAGTGTACTGCCYCTTGTGGTTTAGAGAATGAGGAATACCATTTACAAGGAAAATAGTAGATATTAAAAATCCCATGGGTACTATTTAGGGATTACTTGCTTGCTGAAGCCATCGCAGTTTAGCTTTTTTTTAACTCAATGTACCAGCAGAGGGCAGGACACTGCAATTTTCAGTCCTCTCCCTTGCTGCGGTACCGCATCACCAAGTTTTCACTTGTTTCATTAGAGTCCCAGTTATCCAGGACAGCCGAACAAGCCTGGAGAAAAGGAGACTCGGGGGGACCTTTTCGCTCAGCCGTGAATGGTCTCAAACTGTGCCAGGGGAGGTCTAGATTGGAGATTAGGGAAAATTTATTCACGGAAAGGGTGGCCAAGAATTGGAAGGGGCTGCCCAGGGMGGGGGTGGAGTCCCATCCCTGCAGGTGTTGAAGGAACGACTGGACATGACACTCAATGCTTTGGTGTAAATCACAAGGTACGGATCAGTCACGGATCGGTCACGGATCGGTCACACATCGGCCATGCACTCTGCCAACCTCAAAGTTTCTCCGATCCCGCCGGGAGCGCCACGCCCGCCCCTCACGGAGTCGCCGCCGCCTCCCGCCCCTCACGGCGCCGCCCTCAGAGCCCGCCCTTCCCGCGCCTTCTCGAAACGTCTCGCGAGAGGTGGCGGCTCCCGGCCGGACGCCCCGGGGAAGCGGCTCCGTTCCCGCCGCCCCTTCCCGGTTCCATTCCCCGACCTTTCCCGGACCTTTCCCAGACCATTCCCGGACCATGGAGGAGCCCTGCGGCGCGGGCGCCGCTGCCCCGCTGAGGGGAGACGCCGAGGAGCCCAAGCAGGTGAGCGGCGCTGAGGGGGGGCCGTGGTAGGTGAGGTAGCGGGGCTGAGGAGGGGTCGAGCCGTGGCTGCAGACACGGCCCCCGGTGGTGTTTCCATTGAAGCGGTGTTTTTGATCCTCTTTCCGGTTTGTCAGGGCCGGAGTGCGGTAGGGAACACGCTAATTATGATTAAGCGTTAATTGCGAGCAGTGTTGCTGTTGTTATGCTTAAGTACATCGCATTTACGTAAGTGGTGTCCTGTGGAGCTGTTTTTCCCTCGACATGTGTTAGTTCAAAGCTCCTCGCACRCGGGTGACAGCTGCGCGTTTGAAAAGAAATAGGCAGACAGGAGGCTTGCTTTATTTATTATTATTTGTTAAGGCAGGAGCGTGTTTAGCTGTAACGTTGGTGTTGGTGGTTATGTTGGTGTTAGTGAGTGTTAGTGAGCACTTGGTGTTAATAAACGCCTACTTTCACAAACTTCAGTGGGAGTTACGCGTTCGTTTTAGCCTTCCTGATTGATCTTGTGTTGCGTGGGCAGCTGACCTTGGTGGCACTTCATTCTCGTACCTCAGTGTGCCCAGGTGGGCAAGAAGGCCACTGTCACCTGCTTGGACCAGCCACAGTGGTGGCCACAGGACCAGGGTTGTGCCCCTGTGCTGGGCACTGCTGAGGTTCAGCCTCAAATTCTGGGATTGGTTCTGGGGCTCTTTTGTCAAGAAAGACATTGAGGGGCTGGAGGTGTCCAGGGAAGGGAATGGAGCCCCAGGAGGGGCTGATGGAGCTGGGAAGGGGGATCAGCCTGGAGCAAAGGAGGCTCAGGAGGGACCTTGTGGCTCTGCACAAGTCCCTGCCAGGAGGGGACAGCCGGGGGGATTTGGGCTCTGGGACAGGGAACAGGGACAGGAGGAGAGGGAACGGCCTCAGGCTGGGTCAGGGCAGGCTCAGGGTGGACATCCGGAAGAATTCCTTCATGGAAACGAGTGTCAAGCGTTGGAACAGGCTGTCTGAGGCAGTGTGGGAGTCCTCATCCCTGGAGGTGTCCAAAGGAGAGTTTGGCTGTGTTGCTCAGTGCTCTGGTCTGGCTGACAGCGTGGTGATCCATAACAGATTGGACTTGATAATCTTGGAAGTCTTTTCCAACCYAAATGATTCTGTGATAATTCCTAAAGTGAAGCTTATACTTGACACAGGTTGGAATTGGGATAACTGGAAAACTGTGTGCTGGGGGAAGCTAAGTGAATATAGGACTGGATTTTGCTCACTTAGCATTAAAAATAAGTTATCACAGAGCAAGCCTGATAGTTTCAATTGCCAGCACTGAATAGAAGGGTAAYTTCTCTCTGGAAACCAGGGGTCGGTGCTGTTCCTGGGAGGCAATGAGGTGAAGAGCAGTGCTGTGGTGAAATACTCCTCAGCCCCTCCTCAGGCAGCCTTTGCCCGGCTGCAGGAGAAGACAGACCTGAAGCTGCCTCCTGCCAACTGGTTACGGGAAAGTGCCAAGCTGGGACCAGCAGGGACAACCATTCTGGGCAACAGCAAAAAGAGTAAACCCTTCTCAAGGTAAGTAGCAGTTCCTACTTTTTTTCCAGCCTTTTAAGAATAATTTGGATTGTGAACTTGGATCCTGTGTAAAGTAGAAAGTACAGGTTTTACCATAGCAATACATATTGCTTTGTTTTAACTGTTCTCCCTCTACTTTTTCATCTTGAGTTGTTGCCTCTGTGCTCTGATCTTGTCTCCTTTGTAAATGATTGATGGTGTTGATGATGACTTTGTTCACGTGCATGTGTTGCCTCAGACAGTCACACTGACTTTTTGTTCCTCTSTGGCTGGCCCAGATCAAACTGGACTGGTTCAGCCAGCCCTTCTGCCTTTGATAACAGGTGGAAATGAAACATGTGGTTCCCCTTGGAAACCAGTTTATAGCTCCTCTGGATCTTTAGAAACTGGACCTGACTAATGGCAAATGAAATTCATATCCATACAAGGATTTCATATTTCTGTCACACTGCAGGTGAAATGAGGGGCACACCCAAGAAGCAGTGTTACCTTTCAGTGTGGATTTTTTTTTTCAGTTTGCTAAATTGTTGAATGAGTTGAGTTCAGAGTGTTCATAAACAGGAGGCTCAAATCCTGTGCTGAACAAAATCACACCAAGTCAACCAGTCACTGAAATGCAACAGTTTGTTCAAGGTCTGTGTTTACATCCTCATCAKCCCTTTTAGGAGCTGTACTTTTTGGAGCAGAAGCATGTTTTCCAGGGCTTTACGAATTTTTCATGTTTATTTTAGATACTGTGTTTATCAAATAGAGGCTGGCAGTTCAATCTCTTTCTCTAGTGTCAATATTAAAAAGCTGATAATGAAAGTATAATTTGCACATCACGTATGTTTTGGATTTTAGTGGTATCTGGGTTTGTTTTAAAGAATGATCTGTACATTGAAATATTTCAATKTAAGTACCTTGTAATTTCCTTAACAAGGGTGGAGGAAGAGACAATGTATCTGTTACAACATATAGGGCAGCTCTGGAAAATGTGAATAAGAGGTAAAATTCAATTACAGCTACTGAAATTATATGCTTAATGCCTTACAGAGAAACTCCTTGAAGAACTCTTCTTATTTGCAGTGTTAAAAAGAATCCTTCGTTTTCTCTGATTTTTCTTGATTTCAACAAAACTTGAAGTATTTTAGAATGTCCTGGAATTAGATCTAAACACTTTCAAAGATACATTTGAAAAACTTGCAGAAAATGAAGATGAAATCACTTTGTTAATTTTAGGTCCCAATACATTTGGTGATGTT
>CADDXX010000313.1:241291-275612 GCA_902810485.1 Alauda arvensis | reverse complement strand
TGTAAAATCCCTGGCACTGGCAGGTTTTATTTGACCATGTGTGCTGGGGTAGAATTCATTTTCTTCCCAGTGCCTGGTGAGGCAGTGTTTGGGATTGTGCTGAGCACAGGTTGATAACACAGAGATGTTTTYGTTGTTGCTGAGCAGGGYTTGCACAGAGCCAAGGCCTTTCCAGCCATGGTGGCCTGGAAAACTGGGCAGGGACAGCCAGGACAGGGGACCCTGACAGACCAAAGGGGGCTGGGGGGAAGCAGAAGGAAGGGGSRATGTTTGCAGTGATGGTGTTTAAACTCCCARGTCACTGTTACACATGATGGGGCCTTAGCTTCCTGAGAGTTGTCTTCCAATGCAGCAGAGTTATATTAAATATTCTCTCTTCTCACTTTCCTCCTGCAAGAACATYAAAAAACTGCTGAAGATCCCTTACAGCAAGTCCCACGTGAGCATGGCAGTGCACAGGATTGGGAGGACACTGCTGCTGGATGAGCTGGATATCCAGGAACTCTTCATGAGATCCTCTCAGGTGAAGCTCTTGGTTCYTCTGTGGCAAAGTGCATCATTTCAGGAGTAGAGCAGCCAGCAAGAAAATGTTTGGAAATTCCTGAGAGTCATATGTGGTACCAAAGGTGCTCTGTTATGCAGCACTTTACCCACAAACTGCAGCTGATGTCCTGTGTTTATGCTGTTGTAGGATTAATATTCTTTGTCTCACTTTTGTGTAATTATTTCAGTATTGCTGTACCATTTGATTGGGGGTTTTTATGTTTCCTGCTTTTTTTTTTCTTCTTACCTTTTATGTTCTTTTTTTATTCCTTTTTATTCCTTTTTTATTCCTTTTTAAAATGTTTATTTTAAAATTATTTTTATTATTTTTAATATGTGTTATTTATTTTTATTTTAATTATTTTATTATTTATGATTCCTTTTTAATTTTAATTATAATTTTTTATTATTGTTTTTTATTCCTTACTTTTTTTTATTCCTTACATGTTCCTTACTTTTTTTTTTAATTTCTTACTGTGTAGCCTCTTACATATCTGATTTTCTAATTGAGTCAAATTTTCATTAAGAACAAAACTTTCCTAGAAGCTGTATTTTCAGTAAATGACCAATTCAAGACTTCAGTCTGAAGTTATTATCTGGGTTTCTGCTCGTGGCTGAGCATTTGTAAGTTCATAAGGCACTTGATTTACTTTGCAGATGCTTCTTGACATTATTTCATATTTCTTCTGTTGCCCAGACAGGGGACTGGACATGGCTGAAAGAGTTTTATCAAAGGCTGATTGATCAGAAGTGGCAAAGAAAAAAGAAGAGTAAAGAACATTGGTACCAGAAGGCAATACTTTCTAAATTTTTGTATTACAGGTAACCTTTTGTCTGCATGAAACTTGAATTCTGCACCACTTCTGCTTGGTTTTTGGTCTTGGAGTAAATGTTAAAAATCCATTATGATCTTATTTATTGTTTTCTCCTTATACAGAGGGAATTGAGGGGTGAGGTCAGGAAATAACATGAAATATTTTCACAGAAGTTGAGCTATTTGACTTTAAATTGAAATACTATAGAATAAAATGAACAGCATGACTCAATTAACTGCAAATCAGCCAAGTMATTTTGTTGGCAGGGGTGCATCAAACATAACAACCATACAAATGGCTCTGTTTGCATCTTGTCATCTGAASTTGTACCTGTTTCCTTGGCAGCATTAATGGAGATGGAGCTGCTCAGCCTGTTCCTTCCACTTCCAAGCAGCACCAGGAGGGCCCTGTTGCAGGTGAGGGAGATGAGGCAGGAAGGGCCTCCTGGCCAGCTCCCTTTGAAATGCCCTCCTCGCTGTCTGAAGACCCAGGGGCCTCTAACCAGGTTGGTGTGGAGAATGTTTGATGTGGCACCACRGTGTTTGTAGAGCCACAGGTGGGGAGAGGTTCTCAGCAGTGCTGCTGCAGCTCCCTTTGCTGACAGAGCTGAGCTGAGGCATCAGGAGAACTTGGCAGCAGGTGCACTTCCAGATTTGTGGTTCAGAGCTCCAAACTTCAGATGTTTGTGCTGTCAGTGTAATGTTAAATKGCTCTTTATTCCAGCATCTTTGAGAAACAAAGCCTTTGGCTAAGAGCAGTCATCAGYCTTTCCTACATTTAGCCTTTAGCTAAAAGTAGGAAAATCCTGATAATTCAGAAGATGCGTTTAGAAGCTTAAAGTTCTGGCCTTTCTTTTTAAATCTGCCATCAAAACCCATCTTCTGGTGGCCCTGAATTTATTATAGGGAGAGGAAAATCAACATTTCTGAAAAGGGAAAACAGTTAAGGAATACTTAAAAATACTTGCCATGAGATTACACAAGTGAAAGGGGAGATGTTTACAGCAGTTATGCAGCAAACTATGATTAGTATCAGGCCCTAATTCAGGGTTTCTATTCTGGCTAAACTTATTTAGGAAAACTGTTAATTCCTGTGGCTTTTGTGAGTAATATGAAACAGGRATTGATTAAATTTTGGAGAGGTTGAAAGATCTGCTGTCTGCATTAATATAATAATGATGCTACAGTTGTGCTTGCACAGTATTGCCAACTGATCTGCCAAATTTAGGGAGTTTCTAACCTACATTGGCCAGGAAATTGTAACTGCATGTGTTGTGTGGAGAAATACTTCAGTGCTTGAAAGCTTTTAGAAAAGGGACTCCTCTCTTCCCCCCTGTTGAGGAATCATTGCCCAGTTCAGTTTATMATAAAGAAGCTGTTGTGCATTTGCAGTGCCATTTTCTTTAGTTTACAGATGAACCAGCAGGGCAGAGSTTTTGCTTCTGGCCACTGATAATCTGGTGTTGACCCTGGCTTAATAAGGAGCTCCTGTAAATACTTCCTGGTTTCTTCCCAGAACTTCTGAGAATATTACAAAATACAAAATACAACATTTTGGCACTAATTATAGAAAAGAAGCATTTTAGTCACTGCCTAGAGGCTTTCTGCAGTTTAATGCAGATTTATTTCAAGATGTTGGAGATAAAGGTTTTTCCCTTACATGCTTTTKTTGTTCATATCTTTTTCAATTGCTCACTTGACCTCAGCAGCAGAATCACTCCTGTCCTTGTGCTCTCCACAGGGAAATGTGCCTCTTGAACCCTCATATCTAGTGGGGCACGTGGCCTCAGCCCCCAGAGAACAAAACCTGACTCCTTTGTTCAATGATGGGGAGAACAGTCAGGTATGCTTTGTGTGAGCTGAACCCCAAAGGTTAAACCAGTGACTCCAAACTGGGCCCACACTGGAGCCAAGGGCACACTCAGTCCCTGGAGAATTCAGCTTTTGTGGCAGCTGCAATTTTAAGTTTGGGCTCGTCACGTGCTGGCTTTTATTTGCTGCTTTGGCTTCTTGCTGTCTCATAATTCCACACAATGTCCTGGAGAGCAAGTGTTACACCAATGATTTACAACCCAACTCTGTTTTCTCTTGATGMAGGGACTCAAGAATGACTTTGTTCGTAATATCCTGTGGACCTTTGAGGATATCCACATGCTGGTGGGGTCCAATATGCCAATATTTGGAGGTGGGAGGTACCCTGCTGTGAGCCTGAGACTCAGGTGAGCTTAGAACTTCACAGATATTATTTACACCAGCCTTGATTTGTTACTCTGCTTCCTAGTTAGCTGTCTATTATTTGGTATTTTTATAAAAGAGAGCAGTAATATTTCCCCTYCTATTTCAGTAGCTGCTTGTTGGGCATAAGCACTTAAAATGTTATTGAGCAGTGAGACAGAATTATTCCAGTCCCAATTTAATGTCAAACCCTTCATTACCACTCTTCCTGTTCCTGCCTCTCCACAGGCAAAGAATGAGCAAAAACTTGAAGCTCATTTGGTGTATTTGTCATCTTTTAAAGACACATTTAGGAATTAACAGTACCTTGCTCTGCAAGGAATTTTGGAAGGTCTGGGAGTAGGTTTGTGCTGTAATTAGTTACAGCTCAAAATGCTATTCCTTTAGAACTTCTGAAGTACTTATTATCTTGGCAATAGTGTGACATCTGCAGCCTGTTAAATGTGAGCAAAAACTCCAAACTGCTGATGGAATGTGGGCATTTTCCAATATTCCATTGGAGAGACCAGCACATCTGTTTTGCTATAASTCATTAATACAACAAATTCACAAATAATTTAATATTCATCCACTCTCAGGTGACTTAAACCTAAATCCCATTAGTAAACATCCYTAATGTTTCCTGAAGGGTAAACAAAGATTTAAGTAACACTGAAAATACTGTATTTTAGGGATAACAACAAGCCAATAAATGTGCTAACAGGGATTGACTATTGGTTGGACAACTTAATATGCAATGTACCAGAGCTTGTGATGTGCTTTCATGTCAATGGAATTGTTCAGGTGAGTCTGGCTCTTTGCATTATGCCTTAAAATAATAATTCATTCTTCATCTTCTAAAATTGCCTCAGTTATGACAGCTCCTTCACACTGTTCTGAGCAAAGATGACAAAAACCCTGTGTTGCAGAATGAGAAGCATCTTAGACAGCTTGCAGCAGTCATCTAAAAATAGTGTGTTCTTCCCTCCCYTCCCTTTCATGCATGCAAGATTCCTTCTTCCCCTGATGTTTGAGTGAAGGCAAAAAGAAAAAARTGCAGCAGCACAAATCAGTTTCTTCCATCTTGAAATGTGCAGTGTTCCCTTGCCAAGGCAGATGCAAGCTTTTGGATGTTTGTTGGTGCTGTTTCACTGCAGAGCAGCTGTGTTCCTGTTCTGCCTGGGAGCCTGGAGTTCTTTCCTAGGCTGAATAGGTTTTATTGAAATAACAGATGTTGTACCTTCACCCCTTATTTTTCCTCATCTTYTGTTCTCCAGTCACCATGTTTGTGRCAGAAATTAAAGCTTTGATTGAGTAGTGTAGTCAAGATGTGCTTGCTTAAAGTAAATCATAGAAATTAACTCAATTTATCATAATAGCATTCTTTGTTTCTTTTAGCTGTTGATAGAGACACTGATATATTAATTTTGGTGTCACAAAACCCTCTTAAGCTTGAGTTTTAACTTCTGTTCTTTGCAGAAATATGAAATGATCAAGACTGAAGATATTCCCAATTTGGAAAATTCTAATTTTTCTACCAAAGTGATAAAAGATATTGCTCAAAATATMTTATCTTTCCTGAAATCAAATTGCACCAAAGAAGGACACACCTATTGGCTGTTTAAAGGTAAGAAGGTTGAGGTCACTTTGAAAAGATTGATGCTAATGTGATGTTGATTAATGAAAGCTTTTCCTTTGCAGCAAGTGGGAGTGACATAGTGAAGCTCTATGACCTCACCACACTTTGTGAAGAGACTGAAGACAAATACCAAAACCCTTTCACAATGCCAGTGGCAATTCTGCTGTACAAGTGAGTTTTTACCATTTTTGTTGCAGTACTTAATTCTTGGTGCAGTTCTAGTCACAACACAGACCAAAAATCATGATCRAATGACAATCATACACAAACTTGCTCAATCTTAGTCCCACTAGATCAAACCAGACTTTTTCCTTTTCTCCATTTCTCCATGGAAACTTCTTTGCTGATAAAGTCTTGTAGACCCATCATAAAGTTTAGAAGATCTACACTTGTAGAATATTGTTTAAAGCTYCTTTTTTTTCTAGCACAAAGAAATTATCCAGGGATTTCACTGTTTTGTTCAACTTTCTCTTAGAGTTGCTTGCAATATGATGCTGAAGAAAAACCAGAACAAGAAGCACTATGGCACCATCAGAACATTGCTCCTGAATTGTCTGAAGTTGTTGGACAATGGCAGACACCCTCAAGTAAGAAGTCAATGTTTTCTTGCACTTTTGTGGAAATAAAACAGATGCTGTAACCATCATAAACGTGTAACAAATAGTGTGCTGCTTCTTCCTCCCAGAGGAGAGCATTTAAATTTATAAACAAACTTAACAACTGATTTTATTCTTACAGAATTCCCAAGGTGTCTTTTTTAATTAGTGATTTTTGCTGCCTGTCATTGCAGCACAAGTCTTTTGTCCTGCTCTGAAAAGGAATTTCTCATTACATTCATTCTGTTCTTGCTGCCAGAGAGCCTTTTGGRAGCAGATCCTRGATAAAAAGTGTAAAATGTGAATATATGAACATTTTTACTCTGAAAGTGGCTGAAAACTGGGACAGGGCAACCAGAGCAGTTGTAGTCTCCATCCTTTCAGATCCTCAAAGCCCAGCTGGACACAGTTCTGAGCAACCTCCCTTGATTACTGGGTTGGGCCAGAGAATCTCTAACTGAGTTAAGCTGTTTCCAGCTGAAAATGAATCCCAAAAATGTGATTGAGAAATCTGAATTATATTTAGAACGGATTGCAAGGGGAGACATGGCACACATTAAACTAATAAGGATGTGGATTCCTTCTAGAGTTGTGAAAGGCTTTCAAAATCCCAATGGAACCTCTTCAGTTCTTTTCTTTTTCTTTTTTGCTTGCATAAGATCCTTGTGTTGTCTCCTGTGATCAGTTAGAACAGGCAGTGCTTGCTCTCTCCCAATTGGTTTTTATTCTCTTCTAAACTTGATCAGCTTAGATCCTTTTCCCTTCCAGGGAACTTGCTCAGGTTGTATCTACAGGTTATCAAACACCTCTTTGCATGCCCTCTGTCCTCCTTACTCTAAGTTAATTTATATTCTTGCCTCTCAAAAGAAAAAATCAACTTGAGAATGAATAATTTTTTTCTCTTCTTTGCCAAGATCATTGCTTCAGCAAACTACATGTTATCAGAGCTTTTTCAGCTGGATGAACCCAAAAAAGAAGACAGTGCAGACTTCCCTATAAATGGAAATTCTGATGAAAGCTACAGTGAGGAAGAGGAAGAGATGCCAGACAGTGATGAGAATGGTTCTTACAGCAACAGTTCTGACCCCCCAGATGACAATAAAGCAGTGGCAATAATCAAATCTGTGGGGGAGCTGTCAGTGCCAGAGAAGTACAAGTCTGTGCATCGAATACGTGTAAGTGACACTCAGGGTTTTTTTTTTAAGGTTTTTCTTGGATGATTCAGCTCATGGGAGAAAAGTGGGTGCTGAAATTCAGTTCCCTGGTGGTTTTGCCTTCAGGTTAACTGCAGTGGGCAAAGAAACACCTCATGAGCTGCTCATAAAATCTGAGCTGTTGGAATTTTGTGGAAGAGCAGGCTTCATGTTGATTTTCGTTTCCTTACCATATTCCACTTTGTCTTGTGTTGGAACCCTGGATGCTGAAAATTCTGGTTTTTCTATGTTAAGGGGTGCTGGCTCTCTAGCAGGCACCACATTTAACTTGAGGCTTTGGGACAGGCACCTGAGATTGAGTGACAGCACAGGGGCTGTGGGTATGGAGTTTGAATGGTGCTATGGGATCTCACAGGGTTGAAACACTTGGGGTTTAAGATTGTAGCATACAGTGATGTGTGTGAGCCAAGATGGAGGATTTAAGGTGTTGTCCAAGTCATTCTTTTCACCTTCTTCCTCCTTCTTCCTGGGTTTGGGTGGTTTTCTGTCATTGGGTGCAAAAGGTCCCCATTGCAGCCCTTTAGTGGCCATCACTGGGTCACAAACATCAATAACAGAGGTGTCATCTCCTTATTGGGTGAATGGTGCTTAAAAACCTTGGGAAAAGCCCGCAGTGACCATTTTTGCCAGGTTTTTGTGGCAGCTGGTGAGAGCTCAGGGCTGTGAGTGTGTGAATGGTCTGAGAATAGATCAGAGATCATCAATCACCAAGTCCCAACTGGAACTTTTGTTTSCCCTGAATCTTCATCCTGACCTTGGCAAGAACAAGAAAAAAGAACCTGCACTGTAACAGTGTTGATGTGACCTCTCCTTTGCACCTTCTGGGCGGTCACTTTGCCATTCCCTGTGCTGACCATTTCCTCTCTTCCCTCCCTTTGCCCCCTGCAGCCCAGCTGTGCTTTCCCTGTCTGCCACGGCACCGAGGAGCGCTGCAGGCTGGTGCTCAACCACGTCCTGGAGGTGAGTTCACTGCCAGCCCCCTGAGGCTGCCTCACCTCCCACCCAGTCCTTCACCTGCTCWGTGTTTGCTAAATATTGCTCCCAAGGTGAATGCAATGATTTGTCCCTTTTGCAGGGTTTGAAGTCTGTTGACAGCAGTGTTAAAAAAGAGGGTGACCTTCCTGCAGCTGACCCCAGCACTCCCATCCCACTGAAATATGAGGATGAATCCACCAGTGGTGGTCCTGAGTCTCTGGAAAAGCAGATGGCCTTATTTCTAGACAAAAGTAAGTTGTATTGTTGTGTAAATAAGACCTTCCCAGTGCCAACACAAACTGCTGCTACTTTATTTTGATTGTCAAAACAGCGTGTTTAAATCACTAATTACAGCATTGCCTAAGGAAAAGTGCTCTGAAAATTGGAGAACAGTCTGTTCCTTTTTAAATATGAAAAGAGAAGCTCGTTTGAGTTATTTTGCATAGCAAAGAATCTTTTATTAGTCAACACATGATTTTACTGGACCCTATTTAGATGTGGCTTTCAGATGACTTCCATAAGGGCTGGGTATTTCGAGGTTTGGTATGTGGAGTGTGAGTTGTGTGGGTTGTTTTAAAAATAGGCTTAATTTCTTTGTGTGTTTGTGTGACCTGGATGTTTTCTGGAAGAATTYCTCCCTTCTGGCAGGTTGTGTTCCTACATTAGGCTTGGTGCTTGAATTGCATATAAAATGTTAACTAGGATTTTGTTCTCRTTCTTGTACCTCTACATTTGTGAAAGGAAGCAGCAAATAAAAGATGTTTTGTTTGCTTAAAACTCCAGAAGTTTCAGACTACAATCTCTCTATTTTATTTAGTTCTGGAGTGACAYAATTTCCAGGAAAGACATTTTGTTTGAAAGTAGTGGAGTTCTCTGCAGGGCAAGGAGCCCTGTAAGCATAGCCCAGAAAAAACTGTGTCTTGCCTGCTTTGGCAGTTCTTTATTCTTTCCTTTCTCCTCCCTTCTCCCTTTGAAAAATCTCTGAATTAGGAGCCAGGTCAGTTATTCACACTCTCACAGATTCCTGGATCTGTGCTTGAGTCCATCCCTGAAGCAGCAGCAGTGCTGCTTGCTCTCTGCTGTTTCCCAATCCATGGGTTTCTTTTCTGTGATGTGAAYTGTGTATTTTCTATGCCACATTGCATATTTATATACATATGGAAAGGATAAGTGCTCTAAATCTTGAGCTTGTAACTTCAAGGGAACTACCTGTGAATAGTGTATGGATACAGGGTGTGTGTGTGTCTTTAGCTGGGTGAGGTCTTACTGGTTTAGATTGGTCTTTATCCTAATAGAACATGTGGTACTTAAGAATTTATTCTGTTAACTTATTACATATTTATATATTGCTGTAAAATAGTAGGTTTTGAAGTCAGGCCTTGTAAATCCACTTTAAGCATAATTTCTGTGTGCAAATAATGTCAAAATTCTGTCCCTTGGGTAGGGACAGGCCTTCAGTCAGGAGCAGTGACCTGTTCTTTCTGGTTCCATAACCACTGCAGCATCAAAGAAAAGCTTCATAAGCTCATGCAGAGGATTTCTTGAAAAGAGTGTGAGAAAGTGCTTGGTTTTCCTTGTGGGAAGGACCAGGTTATCCAGGTTCTTGTGTGCTGTAGGCTAAATCCACTCATGGAAACTTTCTCACTGACACTGTAACTGAGCATTTATGTAAGGATTTGGTGGAGAACATGACAAATTCTGCCTGTGGCTTTCTTGTTCTTTTCTCTTGCTCCTTGAAGGGAGTAGCATTGGCCTCTGCTCCTGTTTCACAAGCTGGCTGAGATCAGAGAGGTCCCATGCACTGTCACTGTCCCACAGATGGCAGCACCCTGCTGTCAGGGGCAGTGCATGGAGAAGTGCCAGCTGTTGGGTGTGTTTTGCAGATGCTGATGGAGTGGCAGAGGAGCTGGCAGAGCTCTGCCTGTGCAGGGTTCAGGCAATTCCCACCCTGCCTGTGCTGATGGGAGTCACATCCAATATCTGGCAGATGTTAGAGGGGAGATTCACTGAGTTTCTGTTCCTCTTGCAGTGGGCTCCTTCCAGAAGGGGAAGCATTCCAGTCAGTCAGGAATGATTCCTGGCTCGTGGCAGTACAAAATGAAGCTGCAGCTCATCCTGAAATCCTCCAGAGCCTACTATGTGCTGTCTGATGCTGCCATGGTCCTGCAGAAGTACGGGCGGGCGCTGCGCTACATCAAACTGGCCTTGCAGTGCCATGGTAAGTGCCTGCAAGGGATCTGCCACCTGTGCCACTGCCTGAGATATCTGCCACCTGTGCCACTGCCTGAGATACCTGCCACCACTGCTGGGCAGGATTTGTCCCTCTGCTGTGCAGTGACAAGTCTGACAAGATTGTGTTTAACTCAACTCAGTGTCCAGCTCAGTGTTGAGGGCAGAAGTGTGTAGTGAGGATAACTTCTGTCACTGATGGATAGAAAGATGATCCCATTTTGACAGGTTGGGAACTTGGGGCACATTTGGAGCTCCACAGCAGTTGAATTTGGGAGAGTCTGCCCTGGTGTCAAGGCCAAGACACTATTCTGTGCTGCAAGTTATGCTCCTGCAAGCTGGTGTTTATTCCCTGGTTATTCCCATGTTACTTAAATATATCCTTGAGTCTGAGACATACTAAACCTCTTCAGCAGAGGTTTAGTATTTGGATGCTCCTCTAAAATAGAATTTGATGCTCCTCTAAAATAGAATGCATCTCAAAGGATTTCTGAGGAAAAAGCAAAAAGTAAAATCAGGCTTTTTAGACTAAGACTGGCATAATGAGAGTAACTGGGAAATGCCAGTAGCTTAGTGCTAAAGCTGCTATTTCCCTGCCATAAGGGAAGGTTCCTATCTTAGGGCAGGAGGAGGTTTATAAAGCAAACCACTTGATCTKAGCACAAAGYATYAATAGACCTCTTAATAACTCACAGCACCCTGCAGATTTCAGTCTTTTATAGACCTGAGAAGCAACTTCCAACTCCACCTTTTGGAAATGAACTTTTCAGACTGTATCTTGTCTGAGTTCATCTGCAGAAAGTCAGTTTTCCCTTGGTCAAACCTGAGGTGAGCATTTGTAGTTACCAGAGTGGCTGCTCATCTTGGACAGCACAGGGGCTCTTTTTAAACCATCACCTGTGCAGAGCAACACTGACTTGAAAATAGGTGATTTCTTCTGAGGATAACATGTTGTCACACTTATTCTCTGTATGCAGACAGGTGCCATAAAACCCAATTATCTTGTCAGTCTGTGTCAAATCTTTTGATGTGTAATTCTTCTCTTTCCCCCTCCCTAATCCATGGATTTTTTTTTCCCCACAGATACCTACTGCTGTCTGTGTGGCAGCATGCTGCCAGAGGTGCTGCTGTTCYTGTGCCAGTGCCTGACCCTCTGTGGAGACATCCAGCTCATGCTGGCTCAGAATGCAAACAACAGAGCAGCTTACCTTGAAGAATATAATTACCAGACTAAAGAAGATCAGGAGATATTACACAGCCTTCACAGAGAATCCAGGTGCCAAGGTATGATCCTGGCACAGGAGAAGTGCCAGACTTTTGGGTACATGACAGGCATAAATAATTCCATTGGGCTGCCTCAAAACCATGCACTAGGAGAACTTGTGGCAGAGGGATGATTGCATTTCTGTTTTTTCAGAAAAGGCTCATCCTGCCTGTCATACAGAAGGGCTTGTCAAGGTATTGTATGACATGGCCTGGAGCTGTGAGACAACTGAAGGCAGTAACTGTTTCAGTAATAAATAAAATCTACCTGACATGAGTCTTGTACTTTCTCTGGGCATTTTTCCCCTGGAATTTATTTAGAGAAATACTTCACACAAAGGCTTTGCATTTTGTTTTCCAGTGTTTGCCTGGGCTACAGATTTATCCACAGACTTGGAATACCAGCTTTCTGTCAGCTGTAAATGCTATGAAGCAGCTTATGAAATCCTGCTCTTCAGTAAYTTAAAAAGCCAAAACCCAGAGCAGCACATCCAGGTGCTCAAGAGGATGGGCAACATCAGGAATGAGATTGGAGTGTTCTACATGAACCAGGCAGCTGCAGTGCAGACTGAGAGAGTGGGCAAGTATCCTTCTTCCATTCCTGACATTTCATGGAGCTACAGCAGTGATCAACTTCACTAATTGGGTGAAAAATCTAGTTCTGATTTTAAAGAGGACTTACAAGTGGCTTTGTAGTTTTTTAATGTGCACTGTGATGATTTGTTTACAGTAGATCACTGTGGCTTGTACACTGTAGTTAATTGAGCCTTAACTGAATTATGGAATATAAAGTTTGGAGAAATTCCTTTAAAATATTTAGAATGCTCTCAAAAAAATATCAGAGAAACTTCAAACTCCGTTGTGAAAGGGATAACATGTTGTATTTTATGTGCTGGGTTTAGCCCAGCATCAACCATAGCTTCAGTAGAGTCAGCCTGTGAATTTTTTGCTAAGTAAATCCTTGGAAGATTTCCTTCTRGTTTATTTTTGGTGGGCTTTTTTTGAGGAGAAGCTTTTTAGGGTGAGGTGTTCAGTGGGGTTTTGTTTTTGAAAGCAAACCAATATTGTCTAGGAGTAAGAGTTCTAAGTAGAACAAGTGAGGTGCTGGTATTTCAGTGTAAACAGCTCCTGTTTCCAAATGCCAGCTATTTCCTGTGACCTTTGTCCAAGTATTAGTGGATGAATTTTGGCTTGGACTTTGAATTCTCTGATTTGTCATCATCTCTGGGTTTTTGCAGAGGTTATTTAGTATAAATTAAAGCTTAAAATACTGAATTTTACCTGTTTGTAACAGTCACATTTTATTTGCTTCATACTGAAAATTTATAGAAGTAACTTCAATCTCCTGAATTACTACTGGAAACAAAATGTGATGCATCCTGGTAATTTCCTGGTGTTCTGTGTGTCCTATCATTGGAATTCCTTTGGAAGTAGGTGTAATAATGCACTTCAGGTACTAAACCCTCCACCATATGGAGATCTTAGGAGTGTTTTCTGTGGATTGGATCTTCAGAATCATTTACCAGCCTTACATTCTAAGAGATGGTTTATAAGGGAGACAGAGTGGAAGGGTTTGTTCAGGACCCCAGAGGAGTTTGAGTCTCTAARCCTTGTGCTTCCCCCAGTGAGCAGAAACGTCTCGATGACAGAGCAGCAGCTCTGGAAGAAAAGTTTCTCCTGCTTTGAAGAAGGAATTCAGAACTTTGAGTCCATTGATGATGCCACCAATGCTGCCCTGCTGCTGTGCAACACGGGCAGGCTGATGAGGATCTGTGCCCAGGCCCACTGTGCAGCTGAAGGGGACTTCAAGAGGGAGTTTTCCCCAGAAGAGGCCCTTTATTACAACAAGGTAACACCTCCCTTGCTTTATGCAGGGCCCAGACCCCAAATGCCTTTTAACTTTGACTGCTTTGGTGACTATGTTTAAATTTGGGTGCAGTAATCTGGGATGGCTGTCCTGCTTCCACACTACCCTAATCCCTGCTCTGTGGGCTCTGGTGCTGTTGTTGAGGTTTGATTGCTGTGACACTCATGCTGATATTTAACATAACACAGTGCCACACACAAGGGAGAAGAACTGCATGGTCAGAATTAAAGTGATCATCAAATATGAAATACTGAAGAAGGCTCAGGGAGATATTTTCAGTAAAGTTGAGTTCTAGTTGTTAGAAATGCAGGCAGTAACTCTGTGCATGATTTTGTCATTTGTAGGCTATTGATTACTACCTGAAGGCATTGAGGTCTCTGGGGAAGAGGGATGTGCATCCAGCTGTTTGGGATTCTGTGAAYTGGGAGCTGTCTACAACATATTTCACCATGGCAACTCTGCAGCAGGATTATGCTCCCTTATCCAGAAAGGCTCAGGAACAGGTAACAGGGCATTTATTGTGTCTRATGAAATGCATTGTTGGCATCCTGGAAAACTGAACAGGGAGCAAAATTGCTATTGGAATGTAGAATTGTACAATGGCTTGGGTTGGAAAAAACCCTAAAACCCAGCTTGTTCCAGCCTAGCCATGGCAGGGACACCTTCCACTGTCCCAGGTTGTTCCAAACCCCAGTGTCCAACCTGGCCTTGGACACTTCCAGGGATCCAGGGGCTTCCCTGGGCACCCTGTGCCAGGGCCTCCCCACCCTCACAGGGAGCAATTCCTGCCCAATATCTACTCTAAATAAACCTTCCTTCAGCTTCAGGGCTGTTTCCCCTTTGTCCTACACTACATGCCCTTGAGAAAAGCCCCTCTTCAGAAATTCTTTTTCCTTAAAATGGTATTCATTTATGTATGTTGTAGATAGAGAAGGAAGTCAGTGAGGCCATGATGAAGTCCTTGAAGTACTGTGATGTTGATACAGTGTCTGACCGCCAGCCCCTGTGCCAGTACCGAGCTGCCACCATCCACCACAGGCTGGCTTCCATGTACCACAGCTGCCTCAGGAACCAGGTACTGCTCCAGACCCTCTGATTTCCTAAATTCCATCCTTAACATGTTCAATATGTGTGGAGCTGATATTTATGTGATAAATACTTAGCTGATATCTCTCTACCTGTAGCGGGGATATCTAATTGCAATTACTAACCAAAGAAACGAGTCCTGTTTCCCAACCCTCTCCAAGTAACCCTTTCCAGTGTTCCTCATGAGCATCCAGAGGGGATTTACTCTGTGCCCTCTGTGAGTGCAGGTTGGTGATGAGCACCTGAGGAAGCAGCACCGTGTCCTTGCTGATCTCCACTACAGCAAAGCAGTGCGGCTCTTCCAGCTCCTGAAGGATGCCCCCTGTGAGCTCCTGCGTGTGCAGCTGGAGAGAGTGGCCTTTGCTGAGTTCCAGATGGCCAGTAAGTGCAGCTCTGCCTTCAAACAGCCTTCCAAACCACCACTACCTACTTAGCTTCATTTTTAGATAACTAAATTTGTACGAGAGCAGCAKCAATCTGCTGCTCAGAATAGAATTTTCCTCAAGAGAGGAGACAAGGCACTTTTATCTTGCTGGTTTTCAGCTGATTAGGACAGGATGTGCTTTCTTCCTAACTCTTGAAGGCTTTGGAATGGAAGAAAAATACGGTCTGTAACAAGCCTCTTGTCCTTCATTTTTATGGTTTTTTAGGCCAGAACAGCAGTGCTGGGAAATTAAAGACTCTGTCTGGGGCCCTGGATATAATGACCAAAACCAAGGGTGCATTTCAGCTCATCAGGAAGGAGCTTGTGGCAGAAACTGAACAGGTAAAGGAACTTCCAGGTGTGATACCTGCTCCCTTCTGGCTTGTGCCTTCACAAAAGAATGGTCATTTGGCAGTTAAATATTCCTGGGTTACTTTTCCATAGAGCCAGTGGCTTAAAGAGTGTGGACAGAGTTAGATGTATTGCAGTTCTCCCTTAACCTGGAAGTGGATAAAAAGAAATTCCTCTAGAACATGATCCAGAGATGGATTAAAACATGTTTTTGTACAGATGTGGACTGCCTGACTGTCGAAATGGACTTCTTGTGCAATTCTGCCATCCCTTAAAAGTCTGCTATCCTTTAAAAGAACTTCAGAATCTGTGTATAATAAATAAAGAGTTGTCTCTCTGTTATATTTAATATTAAAACATGCAGGGCTGTCTGTAGCCAGTGTGAATTATGTTCCTGATGCCACAGCCAAGAGTTACTTGCAGGATGTGCTTGAGGTGTGTCCCTTGCTGGCAGTTTGGGTAACACCTGTAAAAGTCAGCTTACCTGCAAGAGAGGTTTTTTAAATCAAAAGGTGGAATTCAAACTGTTTTGGGTTTTTTCTCTCCTGCAGATCAGCAAGGATAAAAGTCCTGCTGAGAGTGGGTCAGTGAATGATTCCTCTGCAGGCCTTAACAAAGAGGAAGTCTTGAAGCTGCTTGGGATTTTTGAATCCAGGATGTCTTTCCTTCTCCTCCAATCCATTAAATTGTTAACTTCAAGCAAAAAAAAGATTGGGTAAGTTGAAGCTTGGTGTCCTTTATCCTGACTGACAAGGGGTTGGTGTGTGACAGAGCAGAATTCCTGGGGGAGAAGCTGCTGGGTGYTGCTGMTGAATCTTGCTGATCAAATGTCACTGGGGTTTGGCAAGCAGAGCACTTGAGAAGAAATCCAGGCAYSAGTAATGCTGCAAAGAGAGGGATGGACATGGGGGAAATGCACTGGTGTCAGAGAATTTACCTRTTCCTAATGGGGTTTTCTGTGCTGCTGCTGGGAGTCAGGACAAACCTGACTTCTGTTTGTGCTGACTTTGAAGAGGTGTTGAGATTTGCTGTGGCAGCAAATTCCTTCCCCCAGTCCTTCTGTTGCTGTGATCTGAATGTGTGTGGTTCCTTTTGGGACCCAGAAAATACCTTTTACTGCCCCAGCAGCAAGTGTGTGTGATTGTAGGAGCTGTTCCCAATGTTACCTGAAGTTCTGAAAATGTGGCTTTAGTTTTAGAGGATTCTTTTAGGCTTGGAAGATGGGTTAATAGTTTTGGGGAATTGAAGCACTGCTGATGGAAGAGCTGTTTTGCTAAAAGTAAACTGTGAAATGAGTTCACAGTGCCCAGGAAGTTGTCTGCTGATAGTGGGAGACTGGTAAATAAAARCCATGAGAAGAGAGCACAGCCTGGGTGCATTTTTAGCTGTTTTTCAGGCAGTGTTAGGAGCTTTCACCTCCTAAAAGAAGAGCTTCCACAAGGTGGCAATCTGGGAATGTGAAACACAGAGGATTTTTACAGGATAGTTTCTGTGTTACCCAGCAGGTGTCACAGCTAACTGAGTCAGTGAGTTTAGTTCTGTTTTCTTATGACATGAGCTACTCCTCATTTTTTTGTTCTGGAGGGTTTTCACCCCCACATCTACCTTGGCATCATCTTGAGGTTTTGCACTGAAGATTCCACACAGGGAACCTGTGACAGTTTGAATGCTGTGAAATGGGGTTCTTAAAATCTGCTCAACTTCTTCAAAGTACCTTTGATTTCACCTTTCTTGTGCCTTCTGTACATCCTGTGCGCATTTCCTCCCTTCTGCTTYAATAATGGGGTGAAAAGGGGGCAAACTGGACCTCAAATGCTGCTTCAGGGTCTCAGGTGCACTTTGGCAAAAATAAAACCAAAAAAACCCCAGGAGACTATGAGGAAAATGAATGTTTGATGGCCAGACCTGCAGCCTGGCAGTCAGAGTGGATAAAATCAGTTTTACCCTCCCAAAGTGGAATCAAGAGCAGAACAGAACTTGGCTCTGCATATCTGAGGGGAAAAGTAATTGAAAGTAATACTTAGTTCTGGGAATACTTGTAACTTATCCCAGAAATACTTTGCATTTCAGTGGCTTTTTATTGACTACCTGTTCTGTTTAATAAATGAACCTGAGTCCTGCCAAGTGCGTGATGAATTTAATTTGCTTCAGCATTTCTCAATCATTCCTGAAGCACTTGCAATTAACCTGACTGCTGCTTGTACATTCTACATTCTGTTACATTTCTATTTTCTGTCCCTGCCTGCAGTACAATCACAATGCTCTGACTGCAGTGCAGGGAATGGTGGGGGCTGAGCATTTCCCCAGGGCAATCAATTCCCCAAGGGATACTCAGCRTTATTTAACAACGCTGTTGCTAATGTGCAGAACCAAGAGCTGTGCTCAGGCTGAGAGCTGCCATTCTCTGCTCTCTTTGCAGGGGCAGCAGCGAGGAGGAAGCAGCTCTGAAAACAAACAAGCAGGTTTATTCCCTGCTGCTGCGTGCCACCGCCACCAAGGGGCTGTCGCTGCTGGAGCGCACGGAGCTGCTGCTGAGCCTGCTGGAGCAGCTGGCAGCCAGGAGTGACTGCAGCCCCGGGCTGCACTGAGGCACCGCTGCGAGCCCCGGGCTGCTCCCAGGGCATGTTTGTGTTCACCGAGGGTGAGTTCTCACCGTTGGAGCCTCAGGGGAAGCACAGGGATTCCTTTTTATCCCCACAGAGCTCTCCCTGTTCAGCTCCCGGCGTTTGGTTGGTTGAAACGCCAGCTTTTGGAGTTCTGGAGATCAAAATTTCCCCACAAATGGCACCGTGGGGAAATTGTTCTTTTGCAGTGAAATCCACGTTTTGCATAAAGATGGAACCTCACAGCTGCTCTGGTTTGGTGTTCAATGTGTTTTGTAAGCAGGGCTGCACTGGAGCGCTTGCGCTGCTAAAGGCAGCACAAACTGTACCAGGAGATTTCCATGGATGCACTTCTTAATCCCAGRGAGGATCCTGCACAAAAACCTGTGCCTTTCTAGTTTTGATGTGACTCTTGCAATTTCTCAGCCATCTCTGGGATGTTGTTTTGGAAAGTGAATGGTTTCAGCTGTGTTGGAATTGATCAAGAATAGTATTATCTTTTTCAGACTTGAAACTGTGAATAAACAAGAGGATATTTTTAAATAAAAATTTATTTATTAAATATAAACACATCAGTCTCCTCAATTCCTTTATGGTTATGATCCTCCTCAGAGCAGCAAACTSCTCAACAGAATTGAAACTATTTGAAAGACAGAAAAACATCTGTAAACTCCACTCTAACACTGAGTGGGGCCTTACCTCAGCCTGTGAGGACTCTGGTTTTTTTGCTAATATGTATTATTTGAAGATAAAATTTTCCAGAATGTAACATCTGATGTTCTTCTACAAATAAATGGGGTTCCTTATTGCATAACAGCAGTATAAACCACTTTATATAAAGGGAGAAATGGGTTTTACATGCATTCATATGGAACTGGATGAGCTTTTCAAGGTTTTTAGGCCCATCCTGGGATTCTGTGATCTTCCAGCAGTTTGTGCCYTCCTGAGATTCCATTTCAGCCTGAGAAAGGGAAGTGTTCCATAAGCTCAACACCTGTCCTGCTGTGCCCTGTGTCACTGATGAACCCACTCTGGAATTTTTCACTTCACAGGAACAGARCTGGGCTCAGTCCCTCCTGTTCCAGGTGTGGAGCCTCTCACATGGATGGAAATCAGGTCCCATCCTCAGACCTCACCTGAACTGTGCAGCAAACRAGGCTTTCTCTGTTTTTCCAGGAACCTCAGCACTGTGCTAACAACACAAATGACTTTCAGGAGGATTAGAAATGTGTATATTATGATTCACATCTCCTGTGGAGCCCCTGGCATTACTGGAGGGAGCTTTAGTGCTAAACAGGATTATTTTTCCCCTKTCAGAGATAAACAATTAAAGCATAAACCACATCCAAGACAGACAACTSTAACACCATTATTAACTCTGATAAACCAGTTTATTTCCCTGTTAATAAATCCAATTKCTTCACAGGAACAGAAACCAAAACCTCATTTTTAAGACCCTGTCAGGGTAACAAGGGGCAACAGCTGCCCTGAATTGGCAAGAATTCACTGCAAGAATTCTCTGTTCCACTAAGAATCTACAATCACCATTTTTACATGAATATTTGAAAAGCAGAACAACAAACAAACAAGTTTACAAAAGAAAATACTTCATTGGAATATGGAATATTCTTAAAAAAGATGTGCAAGTAAAACTGATCACACAGAGCCACTCAAACCTGAGCTGTGTGCTGGGGGATACCTGAGGTGAGGTGTGGGACTGATTGCAGTCTCCCAGTGTTCACAGCAGCTTCTCAAGGCTAAAATATTCCCAGTGCACACAGGAGGAGAGGGAAGAGCTGGATGCTTTAAGGATGCTGGACAGATTCCAGATTTCTTAAGATACTGAGGTGCAACCTCAAACCCATCCCTGACCAGGACAGCGCTTTGTAATCCCAAAAACACCTTCTTGTAGGACAACACAGCTGTGCAGGCCTCCTGGAGCAGCCCATTCAGTGGGGCAGGGAGCAGTTGGCAGGGAGCAGGGCTCTGTGGATGGCAGCAGCCAGGTGCTGGGGCGTGGGGCTCTCTGCAGTGCAGCTCACGGTGATCCCRGCGCCCTGCAGGGCCTCGGCCGTGCTGGGGCCGATGGCAGCGAACTGCAGGGACAGCAGTGCCTCTGTGAGTGCCCAAACAGCCCCTGCTCTCACTCTGTGCTCCCCCAGCTCAGGAGGAGGAGGAGGATGTGCAGCATTCAAAGCCACCCAGCAGTGGAGCTGCTCAGCAGTGGCTCAGGAAGGTGAGTGTTTATCTCATTGCAAACACTGAGAGCTCTCAGTCCCACGGAACAGGGAGAAGTGAGAGGAATTTTAATCAGCTGCAGCCTGGTGCAAGCASCAACTCCTCACACCATCACATCACTGAGAGAAAATGAACTCCATCCCAATGGACATGGGGGAAAACATTTTTAAAAACTAATTTCTTAAAATCCAACCAAGGTCAAGTTGGATGGGCTTGGAGAAGCCTGGGCAGGTGGAAGCTGTCCCTGCCCATGGCAAGGGGGTGGAACAGGATGGGTTTTAAGGCCCTTCCAACCCAAACCACTCTGGGATTCTGTAATTCTATAGAATAACATTAGTATTTACTATAAACTGGGGTTTTCTTCAGAGAAATAAACACAAACCCAAGATAAAATCAAAGTTTGCAGTGGTTGTAACAGCCTTTCTTATCTCATTTGCCCACCCCGAATTTACTGCCTCTTGTATCCCAGCATTTTTAAGAGAAGATACCTTGACTTGGTTGATCAAATCCCCTGAAAGCTTCTGGATGTGCTGGAGGCAGAATCTGACACCAGATGGGCTGAAGAACACCACACTCACAGGGATCCCCTGGGGGAAACGAGCAGAGGTTGAGGGCAGGGTCACTTACACAGGTGAAGCCATCTCTAAACAACTCCCCAGAAACATGGGAGAGCTGGGGGTGCTCAGCTGGAGAGGAGAAGCTCCAGGGAGAGCTCAGAGCCCCTTGCAGGGCCTAAAGGGGCTCCAGGAGAGCTGGAGAGGGACAGGACACAGGGAATGGCTTCCCACTGCCAGAGGGCAGGGATGGGTGGGATTTTGGGCAGGAATTGTTCCCTGGGAAGGTGGGGAGGGGCTGAGAAAGAATTCCCAGAGCAGCTGTGGCTGCCCCTGGATCCCTGGCAGTGCCCAAGGCCAGGTTGGACACTGGGGCTTGGAGCAGCCTGGGACAGTGGGAGGTGTCCCTGCCATGGCAGGGGTGGGATTGGATGGGATTTCAGTTCCCTTCCCACTCAAACCATTCCATGATTCTGTAATTCTGTGATGGAGGCTCCTAAAATGGAAAAATGAGAAAGCCAATCCTGAAAACTTAAAAGCAATGACTACTTTAACACAAACTACATAGGGCAGATTACTCCTGGATGCTGATCTGTGACACAGCAAAGATGYCCAGTGATATTTCAGTTCCATTGCTTCAAAAAAAGGAATATTCTGGGAGGCTTTGTCACCTGCCTCAGAGAATCCCAAACTACACCAGTGCCCAGTACCTGCTGGGAGAAGTAACTGCTCAGAGATTCCTGCAGATCAGGGTGCTGGCTTGTCTGATAAACAGTGAGGCTTTCCAGGGGAATGCCTGCAATCAGGATATGCAGTCATAATTAACTCATTAATCAATTAATTCATTATTTCAATTCACATCCTAACTGCACTTCAGTGTAACTGTTTTAGGCTATAAAGACACATAAAAGTTTTATGAAGGATTTGCAGGTCCCAGAGCTGTGGGCAGCCATCCAAGCTCCCAGGGTTTGCTCCTGTCCTCTCCTCAGCAAGTTCCACTTTCCCTCCTCCCAGTTTGGTGCACAAGCTTCAGATACARCTTTCCTCATCCCTGACTAATTAAAATGGGTCTCCAGGGGAAGTTCAACCTTTTTCTCTAAGCACTGTAGGAAGCACTTCTCTCTTCAGGGCTCCACAAGGAAACAGGAGAGCTGAGGAGCTGGGTTTCTCTCCTGTAAACACACAAACAAGAATTTTAATTAACTCAGGCCTTTAATAAAGAGTAAATGTGATTTAATGCATTTGAAAGGTATCAAATGCTGATTTATCAAATGCCTCACCACAGCTCAAAGGTARCTGAAAACATCTGCAGCCCCAATTCACAGGACAGAAGCTACTCAGCAAGAACATTCAAAATATTCCATCACCAGAATATGAATATCGGCTAAAAAGATAACTTCCTTTGTAGAARGGCAAGGGGAATAGAAATGCACTTTATCTCCTCCTCAACACAACCTGCCTCAATGTGATATTTAAAATCTGTCCCACTCAATAAATGGCAGAGCTCTCTATAAAAGAATATTTAGGCAGACAAAAGAAAGGACAATGCTGTGCTGAAAAGTTTTGGGCTATCTGCAATTCCACTTTCTTAAATCCCCAAGGAAAAAGGATTCTGGTTGCACTGCTGGGTTAGGAATGGATATCCTCACTTGCTTTTGTCAAATTAGGAATTTAACAGCAGATTTGCTTTGCAAATTTTTTATATAAGAAAATGCCTTTTCTGTAAGAAACAGAGAAAATTTCAAGCTGAAATTCTACACAGATGCATTCAGCTTTGCATTCAGCTTTCCAAAGAAATGAAATTATTTTATTACTAATTCAGATTTGTTAATACATTTTTAAGAGACAATTACTAAAGAAAAAATGCTTTGAAGTTTTTGGAAGGAGATTGTTGGTTTATGCTAGCAGACATTCTTCAGGGATTAAAAAATAAAAGGGCAGCAAGAGTGAAAATCAAAGGGAAGACCCTTATAGGAGTCAACCCAGACACAGCTGAGTGTCCTGACTGCACCCTGAGGTTTTATTAGAAACCAAAGACATTCTTAAATTAAAAATAAGAGGAAGAATGGACTTGGCTTAGAATGCACAGAAGATTTTTAAATTAAATAAAATTGAGTGTTCCTGCATCAATTCTCCTGTGAGCCATGCAGTTGTCTGAAATGTCAGTGTGGTACCTGTAAACAAACACTGACTCTTTTGGCACAGAAATTCCTTGGWAGGCCTGAACAACACAACAAGGGCTGGGATCTCTGCTTCTACAGCCAAATATTTGCCCAGAGAAAAGGCAGAGAGTCCTGGAGTAAATTCCTTTATTTCCCAAYCCCTTAAATTGAATTGGGAACCAAAGCACAAAAGGTGATGACAAAAAAATCTCATTATTTCAGCTTTTCTTTTTATTCTGGCAATAACCTCTCATGATACAAGAAATTCAGAGCTGTTCTTTTCATTTACTTGCTTCTGCACAAACAAAAATGGATTTATACATAATAGGGAACAGGAGATAATTTAATCTGTACTTCCAAGGGTGTTAACAAGCACTTGATCAGCTGAGAGCATTTCAGTATGCACAGCCCAATAAATCCTGGAGGATGTTTCTATGTCTCAACACCAAACTGAAATTCACTGCTTGGTTCATTTTTTTTCACCTTCATACAACACAACAAACAGGTATTTCTCTTTCTGCTCAGAAAAAAATCCCTGGCAAATATTAATTCATTGCCAGAAGTAGATTTTCCAGCACTAAAAAAATCAGCTGAAACCTTTCCTGCTTTAATACACCTGCTGAAGAGGGGAAATGGGTTATTCCTCACTTGTATTTGTGTTGTATTTTTAATTTCCAGAATTGATGATTTGATCTTGTGTTGGCAACTCTCATTTTTTATCATTCCATATTCCCTAGAGCTGAGGTATTTTGTTTGGATTAGAGAGCCCTGTGCCCAGCAAAACCAATCCTTCCCAGCTCCCACCCCATTTTTCCTTTCCCTATAAATCTCTGCTACTGGGTAGGCTTTGCTCAGCAGCTCTCTCACATCTGCACAAAAACTCTTTTTCACTTTTTTTTCACCACTTCTACTCAAAAAACAAACAGCTCCTAAGTCTAAAAACCTTCCTCATTGCTACTGGAAATGGTAACAAATGAGAGTAAAAACAGAGGAAGACAACAAACAGACTTCAAAAATTCCCCAATAATCTGGTAATAGTGGTTACACCATAACAAAGTGGTTAAACAAAACTTAGAGCATCACTTTCATTTCTTCCAAAGCACTCAGCTTTTTGAAAACCAGATCCCTCTGAAGGCACAGGGTGATTCTGGGGAAAGTCAGCAGCATTTCAATCTGATTGAGCAGCAATTTCCAATCATCACAGCTCTGATCTTGCAGGAAAATTAAACTTTTTCCTGCTGGTCCCTATAGTGTTTATTAATTAACTAGAGGGTCTAAATTGCATGTCAATTAATAGCTTGTATTTTGAAGTATTTTTGCCTCAGGGTGCACTTGGTTTTACCTCAAGGGAATTCTGAAATGATGGAAGGGACAGTGAACTCCAACATTTCAGSCACTTACTTGAACAAATATACTCAGCCAATTTCTCAGCATTGCCAGCCTTCTCTCCTTGTGGGACAAGACCAATTTCTTCCACTGGAACCAAAAGCAAAAACCATGGAAAACAATGAGAACAATTCAGRTTTCAAAGGGAGGCACAGCTTGATCCAAGCACACAAATCATTTGTGCACARCCTCAGGTCAGAGTCCCTTCCATCCCACTCCATTTCCAAAACCACATTCAAATTAAGAACAAAGGGGTTTTTTTTTCCTGTTTTGACCCAATTTTTCAAGCAGTGACCATCACATTACAGCACAAGGAGCAGAAATCCAGAGGCTGGATTAAATCCATGGATAGCCTTGGCTGGAGCATGGACAATTCTAATGTTTATATAAYTACATCTCTTCCAAATTGTTTAGTTCTAAAACCTATTTTTTTTCTCAGCACCCTTGAACAGCAGCTCCTCCTGCAAAAATTGTATTTACAAGCCAGATTTAGCCAATTTTGCTTGTTTTAAACCCCAGCTTACCTAAAGAAGCTGTAGCTTTTCCTACCACATATGTTGGTTTGATATTCCACATTTGTTTAAGAGATTTTGACCAGGCTGGAAAACATGAAATGATACTAAATKWAATTTAATTTAATTTAACATGGCAACAGAATGTGAATGACTATTTGGATTTCTGTTTAATGCACAAATACAGCAAAATTATAATAATAACTAAAACCCTACTACACATTCAGCAAATCTGGGTGTACAAATCCTCATGGATCAAAACCAAACACACCAAGTTTTTTACTGTCTTGTTTTAACCAGAGCAGCACAGGACACTGAGTTTTCCCTGGGACTCCTGGGGGTGAAAAAAGAAACAGAAACTACAACAGTAAAAATAAAAATCAGAAGGAAAAAACCAAGGATTTATTGCCTTTGAGAGGAACCCAAAGAGGAACCACAGACTCATTTTTATGATGAAAATATGTATTTTTATGATGAAAATATGTATTTTTCCAAAGTCCTAATCAAGATTAAGGATAAAATTCAGAGAAGAGATTACTTTTCACCTAAAATCTTTATACATTGTCCTCTGCTGCTGCAAATGCTACAATAAGCTGAGGGAGTCAGTGCATTTACTGCTTACTCAGGGGTGTAACTTTACTCACAGGACATTGATTTGTCCACAGCCCAAAAGTGGAGCAGATCAAGAAGGAACTCCATGCCAGAATCACCCAACACAAGAATTTGGGAGAGTTCACAAGGATTTGACATTTCAATGTGATGGGTCTTTTTATTCAGCAGGATTCTTCCTCACCCCGATCTCTTGGCTTTTATGCATCAGCACTTCTTTAGTTTTTAGCTAATAATTAATTCACCTGAGAAATTTCTTATTCAAGGCAGAGAACTCCCTTTTGCTGCAGCATTTCCTACGAATTATATAGGAATAGAAGTCCTGGGCAGTTTTTATGAGATGATCTTCTCTTTAAGGGAAGAAAACAAACCAGGCACTGCAGCAAAATATTCCTTCTGCATGAGAGAACCAGAGCTGGCAAATTAATTCCTCTCACTAATGAGGAATCTGCACCAAAAGCTCCTTTCTTTCATTTTTAAGTGTGGAAAGCACAACCCTTAAAAGCTCAGTGTAGCATGAGCCCTTTATGGTGCTAAAAGAATTATGAAATCCAAGGTTTTTTAAAAAAATCAGGTCCAAATATTTACTGGTGGGTGAAATAAAATGGAGTAAAATCCAAACTTCACAAGATGCTGAAAGAAAAAGAAAAAGGAGTATCAGTATGTGCCTACCTTCTTTTTTACTCTTCTCTTTTAAACATATCTTGATGGCTTCTATTGCTCTTGGGCTGGTGAAAACCAGGCCTCCAAAGCACTCTGGATGGGAAAGCTGTTTAGAAACAGTAAATTTAAGTAGTAAAAAAAATATTAATTAGGTTATTAATGTTAAAAATCAGTTGATCAATTATTTATAACCTTGTAACAAAAGAACAGCTTCAATAACAACCTGAAATGCCCCAATACTTGTGACAGTTTATGGTGACACAAYTCAAATGTGAATTTTGTCTGACCAATTTCATTCTTTAACAAGCAGGGGCAAGGTCCCTGATGCTGTCCATGAAATTTCCCTGTACAAAGCTGGTTTGTGGCAACACAAAAAGAGGAACCACACAGAGAATGATTCAATGGGATCTTGGCAACCAAATCCTGTTTGGAAATAAGACAACTGAAAGAATTTCAAACTCACCTTGTCAAACAAGCTGTCAAGAGAGGTGAATTCAAATGCCAAAACTGGGATCAGTGTTGCTTCCAAGCTGTATGATCCCAATTCCTAGCAAGAAAATAAAYAATAAATAAAATCCAATMATAAATAAATTCCAAACAGCATTTTTGCTTTTCMAAGAGCTAAGTCAGCACAAGCATTTCTCTTTGCTGAGGCAAAATAAAAAGGTTTTTTATTTCCTTTCCCAGGTAAATCTGGTTTGGATTTGTTAATTATTGAATGTTCCAACATTTTGTTGAACAAACAGCTGTGGCACTGTGGCTTCTGAGGTACAGGAGACACCAGCACATAACTCAGAAATCCTCAGGTGCCCACCCAGTGCTGCAGATATCCCTAAATAACATTGTCAGCAGGTTTCTTCTAAAGAAATAATCCTCCTYTAGCAGCAATTCTTACTTTGGTGAGGGAGATTTACTCACACAACCAAGGGCAGGAGCAGAAGGGACCCCAGGGAGCCTCTATTTCACATCATATTCCCAGTAAAAATACAGAGAATTTCTGTAATCTCTATTCTGTCCAAATGARCATAATTAATATTAATTAACTCAAATGAAGCTGGTTTAATAGCAGTACTTTGCTGACAGCTTTACAATGAATTCAGTACAAATGTCCCATAATTAATGAACTTTTTTGCAGGAAAGCATATTTTCTAAGATACTTTTTCTCGTAGCATCATTTCAGCCATGCMCTCCTAATACTGATTTAGCCCCTTTTCCCACCTGAAATCATGTTTCATAAAGAAGTGACACACTTTTTTAGTTTCCTTAACCTTTACTCACTTTAATGTATGGATCTGGTCCTGAATCTTTGTCTTTGGGATCCTTCAGCAGCAGCACCTTCATTGTTCACCAAGGAAGCCCAGCAGAACCCTGAAATACAACAATGGAATTTACCTAAATTAGATCTGGAGGACTTTTTGACTCAAGCATTGACTTKACCAGCCCCAAGAACTGGGTTGCTACCAGTTGTACTGCTCCTTACACAGTGAGTAAGCAGTTGTTGTGCATTCTCCAGGCAGGAACACCCACCCTGATAAGAGCAGAAAATAATATGCTGCCTTCAGATAACACTGCTTAAGGAAGAGGCTCCAATGAAACTCATCAAGGAGAACACATTTTAAAGAATTTTTTGTAAAAGCAGTAACAGAACCTACAATGCCAGCACGTTCTGCAACTGAATTATTGTCTATTTATTAAAAAGTGATTTATTCTATTAATTTCCGTGCTACTTTTCACCCTCTGCTCATCAAAATGAGTATGCAAAGATAATTATTTAATATATTTGTCTACAGGCACACATTTATACTTCTATAAYAACATAAATAATATTAATATGCCTTCTCTGATACTCTAGGAAACAAGGCAGGACTGAAAACATCTATTCATAAAGACGAATAGATTTTATTCCATAAAAATAGACGATGATATTTCTCAGTTCCTTACAAGCTTTGGTGCTAAATTCAAAGTTACAAAACCTAAGCAAATATAAATAACACAAACAGAAATCCACTCTCTTAGTGCACGTTTACCCCAATCACCAGCRTGGTATTTTCCTGATAGATCACACCCAGAGGAAAATTCATCTTCCTCTGAATTCTCTCCTCTGAATACTCTGATATCAGTATGCAAATTTTGCCAATGATCTAATTGCTCCCAGAGCAAACGCAGCTTTCAAAAACAAAGAAAAAGAACAACAAAGAAAGAAAAACAGCCCCCCCAAACCAACCAACCAACCCAAAAGAAAACCCCCAAAAAACAAAGAAAACCCCCCCCCAAAAAAACCCACAAACAAAAAACCACAAAAACCACAAAAAACTCAACAAAAAATAAACGAACAAACAAAAAAACCCAAACCAGGATGTGTTTGACGTTGTGAAGGGAACACGAGCATCTGAACATACTTGAAGCCTATTTACAAAACTTTGTGCTTTGCATTTCTGGCTGGCAGCAGTGAGAGCCCAATGCTCTTCTTTCCACAGCCTCACTCACACCCACCTTCCTTCATTAATTACACACAAAGTGYTAAATGGAGCACGTTCCTCATAGCTGAGGCTCCATTACCGGGCATTTCTTTAGTGCTTAGGACATTTCCAGGTATTTTTCCCGACTGCCATCGTTCATAAAGAGCACAATCACGTTGTGCTCATTGCGCTCTCCCTGCCAGCCTTTTCTGCTGCTCTGTCCGGAATTACCCAGGGAATTCGGGATGGAATTTTCAGGGCAAGCAGCGAGCGCCTGATTCGTGTTTTACTTGGCAATTCTGACTACCGCTGGTTTTTACTCACAGTAATGTTCGCTAATGCCGGAGATGCTCGGGACGCTGTGCTCCCTTCAAAGCACAGAACCCCAGGATGGCTGAGGGGGGCAGAGCCCTCGGGGCTCCCCGAGCTGTGCCCGCTCCCCACCGGGCAGGGATGGGGGCTCGGACCTCCCCGGGCAGCCCCGATTTAATCGCTGACAGCCCCGATTTAATCGCTGACAGCCATCCCCACCGAGGGATTCCCTTCGCAAGGAAGTGACACCACAGCACCGAGAGGAAATCCGGCTGTGCGGCCGCGGGGGCGGTGCGGGCCGCGCCTCCCCCCTCAGGCCGCTCCGCGCTCCGCGGTCTCTGAGCGCCGCTGCCTGTCGCGACATTGGGCGACATCCCGCGACTCGCCCTTGCACAGAGCCATGGCCACCCCGGCCAAGCGGCGGGCGCGGGGTCCCGTCGGGGAACAGGGCTCGCACAGCGGCTCCGGCAGCTCCGAGGGCTCGCACAGCGGCTCCGAGGGCTCCCTCAGCGGCTCGGACTCGGACTCGGACTCGCCCATCGATGAGGTGAGGGGACGGGCCCCTCACGGCTCCCTCACGGGTGGCATCGGCAGGGCACGGCCGGGAAGGGGTTGGGGCCCCGGCCAGGCCCGGCGTGTCCTGTGGGAGCCCTGTGTGGGCCGGCCATCCAAAGTGTGTTCGCTGCGTTGTTGTTGTTAGAAGTTTTTAATTTTTAAACTGTTTTGAAAGCGTCGCGTCCGCGAGGTTTCAGCTGTACAGCCCCGGCCCTCGGCGTGCCCGCTCAGGTGCGGGGCTGGAGGCGGCTCCTTGCACACGGTGCTGTCAGCACAGACGATTAGCTCTTTTATTATATTCTGCTATATTTTGTTATTATATCACTTTTGCATCCCTTTATTTTAGAATCCCAGAATAGTTTGAGTTGGAAAAGATCGTAAAGCCCATCCGGTGCCACCCCTGCCATGGGACACCTTCCACTATCCCAGGGTTTTCCAAGCCCCGTCCAGCCTGGCCTTGGGCACTGGCACAGGTTGTGAATTTTACTGCCTCCCAAGGGCTTGTGTGCCTGTTTCCTACGTTACAAACACTTTAACTCTGTTCCTCCATGGACAGCAAAGGCCGTGGCCTCGGTGTGGGATTGGAGAGAGTTCCGAGGCTGAATGGTGCCAAAAGAAAGGCTGAGCTGGTCAGGTTACTCAGGAAGGGTGATTGAAACTGGCAATTAATAACTTGGAATGATTCTGGGCAGTGGAATAGGTAGGCAGAGTAACCTTGGCAGGTGTGACTTTTAATATTGAGTACAAATAAAAGGCAGGTAGACAACACAGCATTTGTTCTGGAAGGAGAAGCAGCAGTTCCCATTGTGGCTGCTGCCGTGCCTGCGTCTCATCATTGGCAGAGTTCCACAGTGGGGTTCAGGATGCCAGGAGGGTTTGGGGAAATAGCACAAGTGTGGGTTTGGATGTAATTATTTAAACGTCTGCAGCAATCTTCATGTTTAGCTAAGGATTTCACCCCAGTCCTGAAGCTCCCAGGGTTTGACTGCCTGGACCAAACCTCTCTGCAGGAAGAGTCTGTGGCTGCAGTGGGTGTAATGGTGAGAGGTAGATGGCAGGAGCAAAGCATTAAAGGTTTGTTCCTGACACAATTGCTGGGTCATTTAAAAAAGTTACTTTCACAGATGTTCTCTAAAGATCACAGGAGAAATGATAACAATTACTGAGATTACTGCAGGGTGGAAATAAGTTCTGTTTCTGCTGGTTGCCATTACTTGTCTTCAAGTTTCTGACAGTTCAGCTTTGCTCTAACTCTTTGCCAAGTGTGTTTGATGTTCTCTGTTTTACTCCACAGGAAGTGAATATTGAATTTGAAGCACATTCCATATCAGACAATGACTATAATGGGATAAAGAAATTGCTGCAGCAGGTACTGTGGCTACTTGTTATTGGTTAATGTGTCCTTTGATAAATAATATCTAAAGAGTTATGCAAAGACATCAGTTCACATTCTCTGTATTGATTTATAGCTTTTATACACTACTTTGCTTCCTTTTATTAGATAATCCCAGAATGGTTTGGGTTGGAAAGGACCTTAAATCCCATCCAGCCCCACCCCCTGCCATGGGCTGGGACACCTTCCACTGTCCCAGATTGCTCCAAGCTCCATCCAGCCTTGGACACTTCCAGAGATGGAACAGCCACAGCTTTCAAATCATACCAAACTCCAGAGGGTATCAGTGTGGAAATATCAGCATGTGGAAGGTGCAGGAGCAAGCACCTTGAACAGCTGATTGTTTGTTTTTGCAGTGTTAGAATGAAGATAGATAAAAAGCTCCCTTTTGTTGTATTAAGTTATCCAAGAGATACCCTCAGTGCCTGAAACTTAATACTTGTTTCTTGTCTTCCAGTTGTTTCTAAAAGCTCCTGTTAACACTGCTGAATTGACTGATATATTAATACAACAGAACCATATTGGGAGTATTATCAAGGTAAGACAGATGTTATATTATAATTGAAGTACAATACTTTCTTTGTTGAAATGAAATGAAATGATTTCTGAATTTCAGAAGGGAATCCTGTCTGTGTTATTTGTGTGCTTTCTTGCTTAAAGAAGAATTTTTCTATGGGAACTGAAATTTTCCATGCCTGCTTTCAAGCAAAGAAGGAATTTGATATATTGTTCTTGCTGGTTTCCTTTTACATATGGAAGGCTTTTCACTCCCTGAATTTCAGTGGAGTAATGCTGAAAATGCCATGGAGAGGTTTGTTACCATCTCCATAAGAAACAGGAGCTTGTGACTTCCCTACAAGGACACACAGCTCTTTGTCCCCCTCCCCATCAAAGCTTTATTGCCCTGTGCTTGTCAGGACATTCCAGGTTTACTCCCCTGCCTTAGAAACTGAAGGGAATTGGTTTTGCTKGAGATATTGCCATGCCCTGAGCTGAGATGCTGCTTGTTAAATGTGAGCTCTCAGCCTTTAGTGCCTTTCAGAGGACTCCGCTGCAGGAGATGCGTGACCCAAAGCTGGCTGTGAGCACACTGAGATGTTCAGTGTGTGTTTGTGCAGATTTCCTCCATTAAAGGAGGAAAGGAAAGGGGAAAAAAAGGGTTAATAATAGAATGAAATATGAGTTTAATATGAGAAATATGAGAAATAGAATGTCAGTCTGAGTTGTTGCCTTTCCTCTCATTCAACAGCAAGCAGAGGTGCAGGAAGACAGTGATGATGAAGAGGATGATGATGAAGTATTTGGTTTTATAAGCTGCTTGAACTTAACAGAAAGGAAGGTTGGTATTCCTCAGTAACATCTGGTTATAAATAAGTAATAAAAGAGACTGCATCCTGTGTGACAGGCCTGGGCAGCTGGAGCAGGATTTGGGTTCCATTCTGGAGGAMTGGGGTTATAAAACGTGAAGTTTTTAATTAATCCACTAAAACACAGTTTATCCTGGTAGATTTAGTAGGAGTTTGTGCTTTCAGTGGCCTTGCACTGCAAACCCTCAGCCTGCACTTGAGGTGCAGTGCAGTTCCAGTGCTGCAGGCTGCACTCAGTAGGATTCCCTGCTTTACAACAGAGTGGCTCAATGACATTATGAAAATGCAGTGTACTTAAATGCAGTAACTTGCTGAGGGTCAAACGTGAAGCAAGGAATGGAACAGAGAGTTAAAACTGGGCCTAATCATTTAATTCCAGGGAAAGTGAGCTGTCAGTCTCTGGTATTTCTTCCCTTTGCTGTGGTGTTGCAGTTCCCTGTTGCCATCACTTCACAACCTTTGCCCTCAGCTCCAGGGCTGCAGAACAATTTCCAAGCAATTGTGCAGTGCTTTCCAGGCTGCTGAGGGAACCTGCCTCACCAGCAGGCCTGTGGCAAGCTCCCTKGAACTGAATTCAAGGTTTCCTTGTGTAAACAGTTGCTGCATGAGGTAAAGAAGTGCACATTTTGCTTGCAGGGCACACAGTGTGCAGAGCAGATCAAGGAGCTGCTGCTGAGGCGCTGTGAGCAGAGCTGTGAGCAGCACGTGGTGGAGCAGCTGAGCAAACTCCTCAACGACTGCACAAAGCCTGTGGGGCTCATCCTGAGTGAGAGGTTCATCAATGTCCCTCCTCAGATTGCTCTGCCCATGCACCAGCAGCTCCAGTAAGTTTGTACATAGGTGTTTTTTTTCTTTTATGATGTTGAATGGTGTTTTTCCTTCATGTTTTTCAGAACTTTTATGTGCATCAAGCTGTCTTACAACATTTGATGCTCTAGAGATGAGTAAAGCATGAACAAATACAAAATTTTATCTTATAGATGGTCTTTAGTTAAGTTTTTAATATCTTTATAAAGTACAAAGCTTCCTCAAATTCTATAAAGGATATAATTTGAGAGCAGTTGTTCTACAGAAATAGCTGTGTATCTGTTCCAGTTTGCCCTTGTATTGCAGATTGTTTTCACACTGACCTAGGAAAATTTAAAAATGACAAGTTTTTATCTTTTTATCATTATCATGCAGCTTGATAATGAGCATGCAGCAATGAGCAGCTTGGGTGTCTCTGTGTTAATGTCTGGAATGGGAGATTTGGACTAAAGGAAAGGACTAAAAGGTGAATTCGTTTTGGCCCATGTAAATAGGCAGTGTTTTGATGAGTTTCAGGTAATGAAAACCAGGTGAGGTGCTGGTTGATCTCTGCCARTTCATGGATTATATCAAAAGCTGGGTGAATGTAAATAAATTAACCCACTGCAACACAGCATTACATTATTTTAGTGATATAGATATGAGTAAAGCATGAACAAATAAAGTTTTCATCTTATATGTGGTCTTTAGTTTTAAAATATTTTTATATCTTTATAAAGGCACAAAACTTTCTCAGATTCTATAAAGGATGTAATTTGAGAACATSCATATTTTTATAGTTTAAAGTACAAATAGGATGTGTAAGTACCAGGAATGCATCTGCAAATTTGGATTTTCTGAGGTGCTCATAAAAGAACAGGATACAATTTGAATATCCTTTCTGTACCAGTACATTTTAAGGTTTACTGATGTGCTTGTTTRGGATTTAAATAGTGTGAATATTTCTTGCTCTTTAGGAAGGAGCTGACTGAGGCACAGAGAACAAACAAACCCTGTGGGAAGTGCCACTATTACCTCCTTATCAGCAAGACCTTCACAGAAGCCACAAAGAGCAATTCTAAGAGGAAGGAAGGGAAAARTCAGCCAAAGGAGGAATTAATGTTTGCAAATGCAGAGGAGGAATTCTTTCATGAGGTAACATGATGRTTTCATTTAAAATGCTTCTTTTTCTTCATGTATCATCAAGAAGAGATGTTTCACCTCAAATTCAAGGGGAGCTTTTATCAAGATGATCACAAGTATTTTTAAATTAAATCCAGGCTGTTTTGGAGTAGTGTTGAGAGAGGAGGGATCAAGCTCTTTTTGTGTATTTGATTTATCTGTTTCCTCCTAGGCACCTGTTACTTCTAAAAAATGCTCAGAATAAAAACTTACAGAGCTCCTAAGAAGTGGCTCTTGCTTCCCTTTTCTCTCTGTTCTACTCAGGGCAAGTATATTAATAAAAAGTGTTGAAACACAGATGAAAATAGAATTTCCCATTTCTTAA
>CADDXX010000313.1:222614-241144 GCA_902810485.1 Alauda arvensis | reverse complement strand
CTCTTGTACAACATTATTACTTTGTCAAGAGACTGCTATTTCTCATTTCTGGCAGTGCCTGCAGGGCAAAGCACTTCACATGGGGTGGTGGATGGAAAGGTTCCTGTGTGTGATCATTGTGTGACAGGGCTGCCATTTCATTTCTTGGCAAGGACAGAAATGGAACTGGGGGATTCCCTGGGAGCTGCAGGGAATTGGGTTGGGACTTGCAGCAGCAAGCTGGGGATTTTGTTTYTGTGTTCCTGCCACAGCAGCTGGAACAGCTGAACTCTGGAAAATGTTATTGAAAGAGGAGCCTGTGCTGCTCATGGGTGTTCTGTTCTAGAAGGCCCATTTTGTATTTATTTATCTTTGTTATTTATTAAAGGCTAATTGTGTGCTTTCATCTAAACTCCAGTAATTTTCAGCTCATGAGGATAGACTCAAACTCAGCATGTTTTTCTTTTTAACAGCCTTCCCAGTGTTTAAAAAAAATCACTGGAAACATGATGTAGGGTATTAAATGAAATGTCTCTGTGTAGTTAATAATGTGTGTGTGTTAAATTAGTGCTGAGTGTCTGTCCTCCCTGATCACACATAATGTTAATTAGATTGCCATAAAGTAGCATGAAATGTGAGGCACTTGGAGCCAAATCAAACTGAGGGAAGCCTTTTTTCCTGCACATGGCACTGCCCTGGGCTTTGTTCTGTCCCTAAAATTATACCCAGAAAATCTATTCTCACCAGAGCTGGAATTGATTAGAGGTGCTCAGATTGTTCTTGAGCAGAGCCACTCAGAGAATGTGCTAATTTGTCCAAAATGAGATTTAAAACCTTGATACATTGTCAGTGGAAAGCAAACCTAAAAGCAGAGTGGAGCTTCATTTTCCCCCAAGGGAAGGAATCAGGTGAGTTTTTCTTCTTTATGGTTCAGCTCAGAGTTCTTCATCTGGCTTGTGTGAGAACTGGGAACACTCATTAGGTTGGGTTTTTTTATCCATCAGGAATTTTTTCTAGGAAAGCTGATGAAAAAGGACTTTTTGTATGGGCTTCATATCCCTGAAAAGAAATACTGCACATACTAGGCACCTGTTTGGAGAAGCKTTCATAGCTCTTCCAGTTGCTGCAGCCATTTGGAACCTTCCCAAGAGCTTTCTGAAATCCTCCTCAGGRTTCATATKGCTGCCCATCCCCTTTATATTTYCTAYTCATATTCTTACAGATTTGTTACTTTTTAGGACTCTGGGCAGTTTTAAGGCCCTGAAAGCAGCAGAGCCTCAATACATTGATTTTTTTTTTTTGCCTTCCCTCCTAGGTTGTTTCTCTGATCCCTAACTAGAGCAATCATTAYAGAATTTAATATGAATGAAATACATTCTGTGAAAATTGTTTAAAACACTTTAAATAGTGCATTTTTGGTTCTTTTTGGTGGACACTTCAAGAGGGAAAARAACCTTCTTAATAAGCATGGGCATAAGAGGTTCATTATTTTCACTCTGTTTAGATGCTGTATTATCTTCATGCTAATGAAACATTTTAATCTGAATGCTTTTGTTTCTGTTGTTTAGAAAGCCCTTCTGAAATTCAACTACTCTGTGCAAGAGGAGAGTGACACCTGCCTGGGTGGCAGATGGTCCTTTGATGATGTACCCATGAAGCCTCTGAGGACAGTTATTGTAGTTCCAGCTGATGGAATCCATGGAATTATGGAAAAACTCAAAGATTATCTCTCAGTCTGAGCTTCCCTACAAACACCAGGTGTTTATGGAGCAGCCTAGCAGGACTCTGAGCTCAGTATTGGCAGAACTGCTTTGAGTCAATGGTTTTGTGCAACCAAAAAMAGCCACCAAATGAATATTTTTAAAGATTGCATCTTATTTTGCTTTGAGATCATCCTGAAGCAGTCAATAAAAACCCAGTATCAAAGGAAAACCTGAATATCTGTTCAATGTGTTTTTAACCAAAGCTAAATCATGTGGGTTTGTTCCCAAATAATGCATGCCACTCCTTTTGGTGAGAAAAGTGCTTTTACTTTGTTCTGTTAAAGACATTTCTGTCAAAAGTTTGAAATAATTACATGGCTTAAGGTGGGGATGTATTTTGCATATATTGCTTTTACTTCTTGTTGTGCGATTCACTGAATAACACATCTCTGCTCAGTGRGACTTTGGGGACATTCCTCATTTTCTTTGCTGCCACTGGCAGTTTTCTGTTGCTGCTTTGTGGCTGCCAAGTGATTGATCACTTCCTGCAGAATATCCTTGCTTTCACTTGGAGGAAGATTGCTGAAATAATACTGAGGTACCAGCTCTGCAAACCTGGGKAGGAAATCACACAGAACATCATTAATTTTTAATTGAATCTTGAAATATTTGAATAATTATTTCTGGGCATATCTAAAAGAAGCTACAAAGTTGGTGTTTCAACCCAAAACACTGCAAKAATCCAAGATGCTCTGCAAGATTTAGTAGGAGTTTGTGCTTTGCCTTGCACTGCAAAGCCCCAGCCTGCACTTGAGGTGCAGTGCAGTTCCCAGTGCTGCAGGCTGCGTTCAACAGGAATTCTCTGCTTTGGAACAGAGTGGCTCAATGACAGCAAAAAAGCTCTCCTAGAAACATGGGAAATGGAAATGATGGGAGAGGGAAATGTCAATTCTTTGTGTAAAGAGATTTTTGCAGAAGGAAGACTCTGGTCCCTCCCTGAATGCATGAACAGTCCATGATTCTGCTGTCAGGGTACAGAAAATAAGTTAAAAGGATTTGCTGGAAAACAGGTTTTCAGGGAGCAAAGACCTTTACAGCTGGATTCATGTGTGAGTACACTGCTCTGTTAACTCTGCATTTTTTTCTCTATATATAAAGAAATATATTTCTTTACTTTGTAAGAAACTTTTGCAGCTCATAATGATTATATTATTATTACTATAATAATGTATTAATTATAAGTCATAACTACTACTTTTCCAATTAGTTGCATTTACAGTGGCAACTGTTGAGAGTAGTGAGGGCCTGGGATCCCAGACCTTCCCTTTTTACTGATTTTTACCCTTCCCAAGGGATGATTTTGTGGCCTTAGGAGTGAAGGAGCAGTTGCAGCACAGTTCACTTACAGCTGGGGGGAGATCTCAGACACAACCCTGATGGAATTGCCCTCAGAGATGCTGAACTCATGGAAYAAAACCCACTCTGGAATCCTCCTGCTGCTGTAGTAGGATGAGGAGGGGTGGAGCTGGGCCACCTGTTTGTGTGTTAGCATTAAATAGTTCCCTGAGCCATCCACATCACGAGCAATCTGAAAAAAAAAAAATGTGGAGAGTTATCCATGATTTAATTATCTCTAATTAATGTATAATTAATTATCCCTTCAGATACTTTCAACTGGAACCTCTCCCTAAGTTTGTGTGGGAAAGCTTGGGACTGGACTCCATGAAATGTRAAGAAAATGTTGAGCTGGGTATTTMAATGGAAGCTKAACAAATGAGTACACAAGGATGTGAGTGTGGCTTTGAAGGGTYTGTGTGCAAAGACACAAAKATGTCTCCTTTAGCACATTTACTTYYCAKAGACTTTGAAATAATGTGTCAGGCCATGGAATGTGCAGTWGGGAGAGGTCATTTCTGTGCTGAGCTGCAGCTCAGGGATGTGAAGGGAAGCCTGGGGACTCAAGTGGGAATAAATCAATCTAGTTTACATTTACARTCACAGTTAGAGCACTTCCTGAGATGAGGCCAGCTGCCTGTTATGCACACCTAAATATATCCAAGYCATTTCTCTATTTCCAGGCAATTTTCACCTTCAAAAAGGGARTAATTCCTGAGAGAATACTGGAAATTCAAGAGGGTTTTTTTGAGGTGAAAGAGTTCTTTGAGTGAAAGGCATATTGGCAGTTTTCTTATTGCWGTGGAGAGTGTGAACTCCATGCAGTGAGAGATGAACCCCAGAGAAAAGGCTGAAATGGGCAAAGTGTTTGATTCACTGGGAAAAAAAATGGCTTTTATCCTTCCTGATCAAGAGATTTCACTAATGAACTTAAGTTTTCTGCAAGCATTCTGCATCATTTACCAGTGCAGGAAGATGAAAGCACAGTGTTGTTCCTTACATGCATGAAGTAACCAGACAGAAGAGCTTTCTGGATGCTGAGCAGGTTTCCTTGGGAAGCAAAGTGTGGCTCTGAAATGGGCAGCTCGATGCGCTTCAGGATGTGCAGCAGCTCAGCTCTGATCCCCTGTGCCATGCTCAGGGCAGAACAGCTCAGGAAGTGATCACAGCACCACTGCTCAGGGCTGGAGCCTGGGGGGAAAAACACCAATGGTTGGGCTGAAAGCAGGATCTCACTGAGATGCTGCTGTGGGAATTCAGTGTTCCTGCACTGCTGCAGGTGATTCCAAAATTCCGAGCCATACAGACAGCTGAGGCTCAGCTCAGAAAGTGGGCAAAACTTGATATCCTCACTTAGTTTTAGAGAATTGCAGCTGTGTCTTCCTGAATCAAATCTCTTCTTTGCTCTAAGTAAAGCTTCCCAGGGAATCAGTTGCAATTTTATTTTTCCTTGTGGATATATTTCTATATTTTTTTCTTTATCTATCTATAAATAGATTTTTAGATAGATAAAGAAAAAAATATTTTTATATAGATAAATAGAGAAAAACAGATAAATCCCTAAAGATTTAGAGGAAAATTTATAAAACTAAATTTTCCTCTAAATCCTTGTAGCTTTAGGCCAGGATGTAGAGTTGAAGCCACAGCTGTAGTGCTGATGCTGCATTCTGCTAAAGGATGCTTCTGGAGCTCCCTTCAGCATTCCATGTGACTGAAACAATCCTGTCTCAAGTTTTCACTCAGTGTGTGCAAAGGTATCCCTCTGCTGTCTGAGCACTGGACTCAGGCTAAATGAGCCAGAGCAGGGAAATGCAGTGAAGAACTTCTACTGCTCTGCAGTCTCCTGCCTTTTATTTGTGTTCCTGCAAATGTGGACTTCACTATTTCCATTTTTCCTTCAAATTTTCCTTTCATTCACAGCTATCAAGGACCCACCAGAATTGTTGGGCTGTTGGAGGAATTGAGGCTCTCCTCAACAGCTTTTATTCATCCTAAACTTGGATTTTGTCCTTCTGCAGGAGGAACCATCATTCTGGTTTCCATTTTTCCCTTAGATTTTCCTTTCATTTCACAGCTATCAAGAACCCACCAGAATTGTTGGGCTGTTGGGGAAATTGAGGCCCTCCTCAACAGCTTTTATTCACCCTAAACTTGGATTTTGTCCTTCTGCAGGAGGAACATCATTCTGGTTTTGCACAGTATCACTTCAGAGGACACCTGGAATAGTTCTGGATCCCTGTTGGGTAAGATGCTGTCCTGTGACATTTTAAATTAATGAATAAATCAGAATCACCAGCTATAACCACTCCCATAGGTTTCTCCCTGCACATCAGCAATTCCAGGAGGAATCACCAGATCTTTGGGGTGGTTTTTCCCAGGCTGGTGCCAGTGCCAGGGCACACTTGCCTGTGTGTGTGGGGCTGGCAGAGGCTGCCCTGAAGGCGTTGAAGACGTTGATGAGGGTGCAGTGGTCCCCTGCAGGGTGCGAGAAGCGGCGCCAGCGGCTCCCAGCGATGCCCTCGGTGCCAGCAGGGGCCTGCAGGAAGCAGCTGGGGGCTGAGGGAAGAACCAAATCAGTGCTGAAAACACACAGGGGCAGGCACAAAACTGCTGTTCCTGGGTTTTTCCTTCCTCAGGTGCCTTTAATTGTCAAGGACATGAAAGGAAGATGAGAGACTCCGGTATTTCAGAAGGTAAAGAGCATGGAAAAAAGTTTTTTTTCTCTAATTTTTACTACTTTTTGTAAGGTTCTGATATAGATTTAACATGATTGGTGAATAGGAACAGCACCTCTCTAACCCCACTGGTTAAACAGAGAAACAGCCAAACCCCACCTGGAGAAGGATTGTTCTGAGAAAGGAGAGTTGTTTGCCAAGATTGTTTTGGGAAGAAGCTTTCCTGAGAATTTTTCCCTTGGGAACAACTTAGCAGGCTAAAATCTCTCAGACCCAGAAGTATCAGGCCCACATTTAACCCCAACATTTAACATTATTGGATTGGTGCTAAAGAACTGAACCTGCTGCAATCACTAAGATTTATTTTTGAGGCTGTCCTTCCAGTCTGGTTTAGTTAATGTGTGCTGCAAACACAAAAGAGCAGCTTCCTCCCAGGCTGATGCCAGAACAGCTTCAAATGTCACACCCTAATTTAGCCAGAATCCAACAAATTGTTTATTATAAAAAGACATCTCTGTATTTAATGCCTTAATATGACCCTCTATGCTGAAACTTGTGCATTTTACCTTTGTGTCTTGTGAGATGGTTGAGCTTTTCTAAAATCMAATTGTGCCTATGCTCATTTACATTTGTTACATGTACTTAAAAAAAAAACAAACTATCACAAGTTAAAAATCAACCCAGTTTGGGCATRAAAAGTTGTCCTGCAAGGAGAACAACTCATGCAGCTTCATATCCTGTGGTTCATGTGTTTGCTGCCCAACCCTCCAAGGTTATGCCAGTTTTATAAGATTTAAGTGGATAGACAAGATCACAAAGTAATTCTTTGCAGGTAAACAGTTCCATGTTGTTTTATAATTAGAACTTCCCTTATTYTGCTGCACCAATCTCTAACAAATGYAGATTAAAATAAGGAAGTTTCCTTTTGAAGGGAGGTTTCTGACAAAAGGGGGGAAGCCAAGCTGGAGCCTGGAAAAGSAATTCTCTGTGGGAATTCTTTACTTGGCTTTCATTGTATCCTTACACTTAAGACTTGAACAGCCAAATATATCAATTTACTGGAAATAAGCAGGGTGAGAATAACAAAAATTTGTTTTTGTGGCTAGATTTGGGCAGTCTGGGTGGGACCTGCAGTGGGAGCTGRGGCAGGAGTACCTGTGACCATGGCTGCAATGGTGAGCATCTCATCCACACACTCAAATTCACAGGAAGCCAGCAGGGACTTGGACAGCTGAGGCTCCAGGGGGAATTCTGACATRATAATCCCAAATTCAGACAGGTTCCCATCGTTGTCCAGTGCTGCCAGATAATCCAGATCTTCCAAAGCCTGCATCAGGCTCTCAGGAGCTGAGGGAAAGCAGAGAGAATCCCAGTTCTTGAGAGTGGCTACACAGGAATGAATGTCTGAATTCTCATCAGGACATTTCAGCTGTGGGGAAATGAYATTTCTTTTATTTGACAGAGATTAAGAGCAAAAAGTAATGGATGGATGAAAAGCTGAGAAAATTCTGGAGGAAGAAAATGTTAGAATATAAAATAAATTATACTTTTTATGTCAGAACAATATTTGTCAAATGCCCAGGCACAATCCTCAGTAGTTAGCCCTTAGACTCTGTCAAAGCTGCTTCCATTGTTTTTTCAGTTGTTTTTTTGTGTTAATTCTTTTTTAAGAGGGGTGCTGAGACACATTTGAGGGGTGCTGAGATACAGAAAAGACCTAGGAAAGCTCTTTTTTAACCAGAGGAGATATTCTGATACTTACAGAAGTTGTAACTGTCATTCTTGTAGGTATTTGGAGTTCTCTTGGCTGCCTTTTTTATATTTTTTTTAACATGGGTTCTCATGATACCAGAAGCAAAATGGGGATGTAKTAAAAGAAAATGTCTCCCTAGCAATTGGCTGCACTTTCTCACTCCACAAAATTCAATGTTGAGTTTTCACTTAGTGTGGGTTATAACTTCCTTACAACTTCCTTAGGCAGAAGTGGGAACAGTGAGGCAGCAGAACTCATGAGGGAAAATGTCCTGAGAGGACAGGATTAATCAGAACCTGAGCAGGTCTGTAGGAAATCTGATGGTGACAGAAGGAGGTCAAACAAGCATGGAAGAGCTTCATGTGGCTGCAGCAGAGAGAGGGGACCTCAAGCTGAAGTTGTCCTACACTCCAAAAAAATTGTTCCCAGAACATGAAAGGCACAGATGGAAATTTGGGAACTCCTGAAGTGTGAAGRTTTTGAAGGTTCTYTCCTCCCAGCTCTTTTCCAAGGTASATTTCTATTCCAGTTTACATTGAATGGTCAGTATCTTCCATGTACCAGTTCATTTCTATCCAGAACTGCTCCCCAACCACTGCAGCAACTTTCTCCTCACTCCAGCCCAAAGATCTGCTTGATATTTTCTCGGTTTTATGGCTACCAAGTTAAATTCCAGTCCCCTTGAAGCTGGTGGCAGGAACTCCTCAGCAGCAGGACTTGGCCTCATCCCCAGCCCTGGGAAGCTGCACTGGCCATTTATCAGCTCCTGGCAGGCTGGATATTAATGGGAAAAAATCCYAAATAAAATAACCAGAGCACAGCCACAGCTGCCCACACAGGCAGGGGGTGGATTTGCACTTGGATCTTCATTAGTAGGTGATTAGAAATAATTCATTAAGAGTGGGAATGTGTATGGCATCACCAAGACTAAAAGGCAAGCAAGGCTGTCATTAGCTGCTAGGTCACATTTAGCCACACTTTCCCCACACAATCTGCAAGAAATCAGGTTTTGACTTCATTGGCAGTGAACTGTTGATTGCAATCTCTCTGTAATTAATTACTTACAGTCAAGGAAAAAGTAAAATGGGAAGCAAACAAGCACCTGTTGGTTTTAACCTCATTCTGTTATGTYTGAAGAGGAAAAACAGTTTATTAATTCCCCTAACAAGAGCTTTTCCATCTAAATTTGCTGATGTGACTTCAGTTCAGTTTCAAACACCCAGTTTTCAGACAAATTCTCTCAGGAACTTGTAAATTCCTTTGAAAACTGTGGACCTGCCTCATTTCAGTCTYAGAGTTCCTCCCTCTGCCTGTACAATCCTATCCAGAGAGGACATTTATTATAAGAAATGTGGGGTTTAATGGGATAAATGAGCCCTGGCAAAAGCTGCAGCATCTGAGAAGAAAAGACTGGGGAGTTTTAAAGAAATGAGGAGTAGCAGCAGGAGTCAGTGACAGGAAATAAAAAGCAGTGATTGAAAATCCAGGGAGAATAAAAGGGTCATTCAGATGTGCAGTAATTACTGGGAGATCATGGAGAGCTCTTTTCCAGAAGTCAACAAAGTAGTTTGTGCTAGAGCTCACAAAATACATGGTTATGTGGCAGCCAATTTCAACCCCCTGATGGCATCAGTAATTTGCATTTTTATGCCCTAGAGTTTGTTGTCTTGAGATTTATAAGCACAAATTACTTCCCTGTCTTGGCATGAGTGTTCTGGGAAAAAAAAAAAAAAAAAAAGAAAATAAAAGATTCCTGGAGTTTTATTGCTCTAAAAAGGACAAGACAGTAAAGGTGGATTAGAGCAGGTGAAGGAACAGTAAAAAAGCCTAAATAAAAAAACAGAGCAGCGCTTTTTAGGGCTTCTTGCCAGCACCAGCCACTGCTGCCTTGAGGTGTGAACCACRAGGATTTGTGACTCCACTGCTGCTCTCACAGGAGCAAAGCTCAAAACACCTCTCAAGATGTGTCCTGTGCTTTCAGCAAGAAGCTGTCACATCCCTGCAATTCTAAAAGGTATTTCCTAACCTGATCTTTTCYTTCCCAGCTCTGTGTTCTTTGGCTGCTCAAGACTGGGCTGCTCTGCACTCATTTCAGGAAACCTGACCAGTTTTGTGTAAATACAGATCCTGCTTTTGATCCTTCTCAGGCTTAGTAAAGCAAATATATAAATTAATGTTATTGTTAGCACTGGAATCGTTTATCTGAGGGTTTCAAACTACTTAAAATGCTGTTCTTGGTTTAATGGTTTTGTAACTTTGATGTGAWCAGAGTAAATTCTGTCTCTGAAGGCAGCTGCACCTGCAGCCTTCACTACCACATTCCATCTGGAGAAATGCAAGGGCTCAAGGTGTGAGCAAATCAATTCACAAGTATTATTTTTGTGCATTAGGAAGCAAGTGATTTGGGGATTTGGTCAAAGTTCTGTGATAGGTGGATATTAGAGATAGGAATTAAAATGAAATTTTATTAATTTTAACAGTCCATTTAATTGCCCTCTTGTGCTTCTCTGTAGCTCCTGTGTTCTGCTCTCCTGCTCTGCAAATGCTGAGTATGGAAAATACCTTTTTTATGACAGATCTTCCATAGGAATAACTCAAAAAGTTAGAGCTGCCTTGGGTGTCAGGATGTTGTTTTTAAAGAGCTGATGCTCTGCCTGGCACAGCACAGGTTTTGCAGGTTCTGTTGGGCTGAGCAGCAGAAAGAGCTGCCAAAGTTATTTCTGCAGGGAGAATGTCCTGGGGAATGGTGGGTGCTGCTCCTGACACTGCTCCTTGGACAGCAAACTGAAAAGATGGAGGAGTCTGTGCCAAGCCTGGAGATGCTGCAAGGTTTTCACTCCTTTTCCTCAAAGGGAACTSAGCTCCAAGGAGGGGAAGAGCCATGGAATAGTCAAACCCATGGCAGGGGCTGGGAACTGGATGATTTTTAGGGTCCCCTCCAGCCCAAACCATCCTTGGGCTCGTGTGCTTGAAAGCCTGATGAGTTTGGAGTTCCGAGTTGGTCTCACACAAGAACTGACTCYCCTGACACATTTCTCCCTTTGGTGTTCCAGTTTCTTCCAGAGAACTTCACAGCAGGCTCTTCAACCTCTGTGTTCWGACTGTGGGAGCTCTACACTGATCCCTGGAGGGATCAGTCCAAGGAAAAAAGTTCTCTGCCTGCTCCAAAGTGGAAAGAAAGCCAATGTGTGATGGATCCTGGCTAAAGGAAGAGCTGTGCTGGATCATGGAAGCTGTCTCAAATGTTTCATTGTGTAAGGCAGGAAGGAAAGGAATTTGGGCAGACTTTCTCCTCTCAGAGCAGCCCTGCAGTGTTTGTGGGATTTTTCCTTTGTCCAACATTCCTCCCACTGTTTGGTCATTCCTGAAACTATTCAATACCTGCCCCTGACACTCTTGATCTAGTCAGCAAAAACTCTGTCAAATTTACCTTATAAATGTCTTTACAATTTTTTACACACCAGGACAATGCTTTCTTCAGCTGCATGATCCAAAAATCCAGCCAGAACTTAGAATTCCTGCCTCTGTGAAACCCTTTTGTGCTGGATGCTGTCCCSATTGTGCCTTTCCACACCAAGACAGGTAAGACAACTAATAACAATAAAACTATGACAAAYTGGTGCATGCCCTCACCTGGGCTGCTGATGAAGTCACAGTGTGCAAAGCCTGCTATGTCCATCCTCTTCAGGAACAGCACCAARCTGGTGAGTTTGGATTCCTGAATTTTAGCTGGATTTTGTGCCTTCATTTCCTTSTGTGTCCATTCTTCAGGATACAAGCAGAAGATTTTCCCTGGAAGAGAATTCAGGAGAATCACCTTTTTCACAAGGCTTCCTCCTCGTGCTGCCATGTTGATTGTATAAATAATTTGAGCTCATGGATTGAAATGTTGAGCTGGTATTTCTACCTGATGGAGACATGCCCAGAATTTGTTTATGCACCTCTGCTTGACTTTGGCTGATAGGCTGGGTTAGAACAGAGTCTGCTCTGATTCTAGGATTGTACACCTTTAAATGAAAGAGATACCAAGCATCAGATAAGTACACAAGGGCTGCAAAAATATGAATGGTCTCTACTGAATTTCTCTCTAGGTCATTTTACAGAAAGGGTAGCAACAGTTTTCATTGCCTTTTGTTTCAGCAGCTTGGGAAAGAGAGCACTCAGCACCCTGACAAACTGACAGATGTTCTGCAGTCACTCTAAGTGTGCTCTGAGATAAATCTGGTTTTTTTCCCTGAGGAAATGTACCTTACTAACACAGAAAATGGTATCATCAAGAAAAACATCAGAAAATAGTATTTCTTCCAATGGCAGAATCCCAACATTTGCTGGTAGCATTTTGTTCCCTAACTCCAGCTTTTTTTGCCTGAATACTGAAATTACAGGAGATGAGGGCTCTATTAGAGATATATGATGCCATTTTTAAATTTTTCTGAATTATACTTTATTTTGATGAAGCTGGGGAGCTGATTCACTCACTGCTCTGGCCACAAGACATAAAACTGCCGGATAAGGCAGCTCTCTACTCCTGTCACCTGCTTTAAGCAGAGTTCTCATGCCAAAAAATAAAAAATCCTTCAGTGCAGGGCCCAAATTTCTTTTCCTGGATTGCTGCTGTATCCCAGCTGCAAGGCTCAGGTGGGGTTTGGCTCTGCACTGAACTTTTCCTGTTCCCTCTGTGCTCAGCTGGCCACAGAGGCTGAGTGGGAACTGGAACTGGTRAGGGAGGAATATCACAGCACTGAACAAAATATAAAAATTGCATCACAGATAGAGGTGGTTTCACAGAGATCAGGACTGTTGGGTGGGTCTTGTTCCCTTTGATTTGTATTTTAAATTCACAAMATTTTTAATTTGTTGAATTGCACTTTAGGCCTCAGGTTACCATGGGAGTGAAATTCATTTCTGCCATCCAAGAAAACTGCAGTTGTGGGAATAAGTGTAAGAAATGAGCATGGTCTAATTGCAAACTGYTTTTAGGCTCTTCCTCCTTGCACACAAAACTGTAACTTTTTTTTTTAGCTTGCCTGGAGACTGAGTTAGTTTGTAATTCCCAGTTAAAAATCCAGTTTAATTGACAGATTTTTGCAATGAAAATGAAAGGTTCTGGWAGTCCACAAGTTTTTCCCTGAACTACTTGCAAGGCCAATCAGGATTAATGATCCCTGCTCCAAAATTTTAGGAGCACTTYAACAACAATTTTGGTTATTCCACCCTGTAAATAGAAAGGAAATGCATTACATTGTTTCTTTTGCCTGTTACTGGAATTTTTGTTTTAACCAGGACAGTTACAAAACCTGTAGTAGTGCAGCCCTTCAGTTTTCCTACACAGTTACTCATCCCTTAGGACATCAGTTTTGTAGAAATAAAAAAAAAATAGTGTTTTTTTGGGGTTTGTTTTGGTATTTTTTGTTTTGTTTTTTGGTTTTGGTTTTTTTGCAGCTGCACTAATCCTTCCCAGGGTGGAAACCAAGAAATGAGGCCAAATTCAGAAAGAACTGGAGAAGGTTAAGGGTTAATTAAAGAACTTGCAGCATTTGGAGGCACTTGGATGGCAGCACATGGCCAGGAGGAGCACAGGCAGCTTGAAAAAACAGAGATTCCCTGTGTGAGCAATTACTAACTCATTAAATAAGAGAATGATGAGAATAACCTCTTAAAGCAGGAGATCTGCCAATAGGGGCCTAAGGAGTGACTGGATTTTACTTTATGTATAAAATACTGAAGAGAGGTTTAGGACTAATAGGCCAGAACTCAGGTGAGATGACTTTTGCAAACAATCTGTCATTGGTTTGGTGCCCAAATGAGTGGCAGTTTCAACTGGAAGCATTCATCTGGCTTTAGAAACTTCACAAATCTGATTTCTGACTGAATTTGGGAAATAGCTGTGATTTCTTGCTTGGTTTTCACATGGGATGTCCATGAAAATGATTTTAATTCTAATAATCTGCGTGTTAAAAATAGCATAGGACCTGTGCTGTGAAAGAACAGAAAAACATGTGATCCTCTAGAGATGATTTGCATTAATCTGAGCTGCACAATTCCCCTTCCCCTGCCCTGAAAAAGCCCTTTTGCAGAGTTTATTTCTGACCTTCTGGTTCCCTTCACTGACCTTCCTTCTCTCCACACCCACATCGATGACAAAAGTCACATTTTTGGTGCAGATCAAAGGTTCTCCAGAGCTGGTGGTGAGCAGCACTTTCCTCCTGTATTTCTGGCAGCATTTCTGCTTGTCTKGGGTTGGTTTGGGGCTCAGGTCTTGTTTGGTGGGGTATAAAGGGATGGGGATGAGTTCTCCAAGGTCAGGGTTTAAACTGGACTGYTCCTGTCTGATCATCTGATAAGCTTTTTCAATTTCCTGCAATCAAGAGAAATACATTTTTTTCCTCATGAAATGATTATATTCTTAGTCCAATTACAGCATCTTAAATGATCAAAATATGCAGAAACCTTCCTACTTTCCCTCAATTATTATATTTAAGGGGATATAGGTATTGTAAAGGTTTGATTTTTTCCCCCAATGATTAATAAACTCTATAAAGACTTAATAAAGCCAATAAAATGTCCTAAGCTTGTGTTGATGGAACATCAGCTTTAAAACAGTTCACAAATCCAGAGGTTGGAGATGAATTGTAAAAGCTTTTTGTTGTTTTTTCAGTGTTTTGTTGTTTGGGGGGGATTAATAAGAAACCATTTATGTTCTGCTCGATTTTTTTGAAAGGCACACAAAAATAATTCATGGGCTTGCTCAGTCTGAAAGGGGATTTTTTTAAAAGCATTTTTATTAACAAACGTTTTGCAAAATTGAAAAGCCAGACTGAGTTTCTCTTTGAGAGTGACACCACATTCCCAGTAGTTGCAGGGTGAAAGTGCTCTATAAAAATGGTTATAAAGATCCAAGAGTGACATCTAATAGCCAGGCTGGCAGCAGGGCAGCTCATCAATCCTGCTGCTCCTGCTTAATTCATATTTTTGTTTAGTTTAAAAGGCAGTTGAGTGCTTGGGAACAGTGAACCATTACCAATATGAAACTTTAAATCACAGTTAAACAAGAATTCATGGGATGTTCTGGTYKGTTATGAGTGCYCTGTTCATTGTGAGAGAGAAAAAAAATGAGTGATCTCTTCTTGGCAAGAAAGAAATTCCTATTTTAGTTTTGTGGGTAATTTACCTGTCAAAAAAACCCTTTTAAGGGTTTCATTTCAGAAATGAAACTTTCTTCTCAACCCTTTGAAATGGAAAGAGTGTGTGTTTTCCCTCTGACATTATCTATTGTGAATRTGGGGATGAACACAGAGAATTTATTACTTTATCATTTGTAAAATTTCTGTCTATAAGGTTTAAAACTGATTATTAACATTATTAAAAGTGTTTCACATCCATCCCCCTTTTAACAGTGAAAAGCAACACTACCTGGGTAGTTTATGGTGAATTATGTTTGGTTGTGAAAACTCATTATTTCCTGGTGGGTTTGTTGTTCCAAAGCAGATTTAATGACACACAGTGGAGGATTGGGGACTGCTATCAGGAAAATCATTATAATAATCATAAATACTGAAATATTTATTTGATTGTCAGGTTGCTTTGACAGCTACAGGGGACCTGCTGGTGCAGTGAATTCAGGGAATCACAGAGATTCAAAGGTGGCACTCCTCAGAATGCCCAAGCTGTGCACATTCCTGGATTTTCTGTCACACCTCTGGAGTAACATTTTCCTCCTTTGTTGTGCTCACAAATGGTTGGGAAGAAGAATCCAAATGGAAAAATGCCCTTGGGAGGCTTGAGGTAAAAAATACTGCAGGATGATAATGGAGCTGGACCTGTGTCTGTGTGTCCATTCCCACAGAACTAATAATACATGTAATATAACACAAACTGTGGGATTTAATACATGTAATATAACACAAACTGTGGGATTTAATACATTGATTCCTTAAGCAATACAAATTAATACTGACATTGTGCCCAATGTATTAAATCCCTGCCCTTGTGGCCCGTGCCCCTGTGTGCTGCTTTTTGCATCACACAAAAAGGATGGTGGCCTCTCTTTAAACCTACAGAAAAAAAAATACATATTACCACCACAATATTGATGTGTTGTATAGATATTTTATGCATATAAACCACAGTGTTATGTATGCATTGACTTCTTTGAAGGAAAACTGAAGATGTAAAACCTTAGCTACTGGCAGCAAGGCATTTATAGGCCAGCTAAAACCACACATTTCGCCACGAAAATCAGAACGAGAGCAGGGATAACCACTTACTTCCTCACACGCCAGGAAGATGACGATGTGCCCCTTCTCCCTGGCGTGGTGGATCTCCAGGAGCAGCCTGAGGGCAGCCAGGAAGGGGTCCCTGTGGGGGCAGCAGGAGAAGACGGCGCGGGCGCGGTGGCGGCCCCGCACTCGGATGACGGGCACGGCGCCGCAGAAGCGCTGCAGGCAGCCGCACATGTGCGGGGCAGTGAGGATCACCAGCCTCAGCTCGGCCCTGGTCGCCAGCACAGCTTTCAGCAGCCCCAGCAGGGCGTCYGTCGCCACGGTCCTTTGGTGCACATCGTCCAGGACAATGACGCCGTAATGGTGGAGCAGGGGCGTGGACATCATCTCCCTCTGGAGCATCTCGTCCGTGCAGTACCTGCAGCGCGGACACACACAACTCCACACAGTCTCTTGGACTGTTATTGTGAGAAATTCGTTCGGTGGATTGGTTCTTTGTGCTCCAACACCAAAGATTTGGTGAGAACAGGSACTRCYTTGTAGACACAGCCTCAGTGACGTGTTTAATCCTTCCTTAAGCAAGCACAAACCTGATGTGATTCAGTGACACTCAGTGACACAGCGGTGGAAAGCGGGAATACTTCTGCCCTAAAATCATCTGTTCATCTTCCACCACATGCCATAAACAATTCCTGAGCTAGGAACGAATCCTTCTGAAAGAGGAAAAGAAGGTGCACTTGAGGCAGAGCCAGAATCAGCTCATCTCGGTTCTGGCTCTGCCTCAAGAGCACCTTCTTTTCCTCATCCAAAAGGATTCTGCATCCAAAAGGAGCTGCTGCTGAAAATGACACTTTAATAGTCTCAGCAGGAGTTTGTGTTGTTGTTTTGGTTGCTTTTTATGCTGCTATGAATATGAAAGCTTGGTGCCTGGCTAAAAGGCAGCAAATAAATGAGAAAAAAACCCCCTCTTATTTCAAGACCGTTACTTCTCTCGGCCTACAGACAGCAGCATTTAACCTTGCTTATACTGTAACTAACTTGAACAATTAATTTATACCATGAGCCCTTCCTCACTTCTATCCCTGCTGCTGACAGGTTTTTTAAAGGATATTATTTTTGTTGTGTTGCTCAGCAGGACCTGGAGTTCTCGAAGCAGGTTTGGATGTGTGAGAGGAAGGGATTCATCTCCCTCTCAACAGGAGCAGCTGCAGGATGTTCTGCTGCTGGATGAGGTTTAAGGAGCTCTCCACACAAAGAGAAAGGGCAGGCAAGAGGAAGAGTGGTGGAAATTGATTTTCAGAAGTGGTGAGTATCCTCTTCTCCACTGGAAACCTGTGGCTGAGAAAAAGCCTTGTGCTCTGGATATGATAGTTTGTGCCTCCCATGTTAAGGAACCAGAGAAAATAACTGATAACTTTCTGGGAGGCTCAAAAGCTGAATCCCTGTGTTGCTGCTGTTACCGGTCTGTACTTACTACATTAAGTACATTTCTTTGCTCCCAAAAATCCCCCATAATACTTTTTTCTTCTTGTTGCTGGATATACCCTCTTCTAACCATGTTTTTTGATTCCTCTTAAATTTTAACTTTACTTAAGGAAAAATTATCCYATGTTCTCTTATGGTAATGAGCACCCCTGTACTGGAAAATAGGGGGGGAAAAAGTAGAGGAAAAGAAAAGGAGGTTACTGAGGTGCTTAACAAAGTTTTGCATGGACAGTAACCCTGTCCACTTAAATCTTGGTGTGATTTACCTCAGAATGCCTCCTTCAAACCTTTTAGGGAGAGGAGAGGAGGGGAGGGGAGGGGAGGGGAGGGGAGAGGAGAGGAGAGGAGAGGAGAGGCTCATTGAAGTGTAAAGCTTCGATGTGAGGGGAAAGGAGAGTGGGACAGGCACTGCTCTCTGCTGGTGGTGGCCAGGACTGAGGACATGGCCTGAAGTTGTGTCAGGGCAGGTTTAGGGTGGATTTAGGGAAAGATTCATCCCCAGAGGGTGCTGGGCATTGCCAGGTTCCCCAGGGAATGGGCACAGCCCCGAGGCTGCCACAGCTCCAGAAGCCTTCGGACAAAGCTCCCRGGGATGCCCAGGCTGGGATTTGAGGTGTCTGTGAGGGACACGAGCTGGCCTGACACTCCCTGAGGGGGGTCCCCTCACACTCAGCGCGCGCTGTGATTTTAAAACACGACGCAACTTCGCAAGGCAGCTTCGACCTTTCTTCGCAAGATCTGCAGCGGGGCCCGAGATCTGCCGGCAGGGACACCCACCTGAGGACGGTGGCGGCCGAGCAGCAGCTGTCGAAGGGCACGCAGTATCCCACCTCATGGCCCAGGCCCAGCTCCATCTGCTCGGCCACACGCAGCGCCATGGCGGCGGCCGCCCGCCTCAGCACCTGCGTGCACACCACGGCCCCGCCGCCGGGCCGCGCCASGCAGTGCTCGGCACACCACTGCGGCACCTGCGGGGACACACACAACGCCGGGGTGAGTGCTGGATGGGCTTACAGCRGGCTCCGGGATCCCTGAGAGATGGAATTATTGCAGCCATGTGGGACGGCGGGGTCAGGCTGAGCGCTCGCTGCTCGCCAGCGGCTGCGGCGTGCACGGGAATTGCTGATCCCTCTGCAGCACCCGCTGGGGAAGAACCTTTCCCTGATATTCAGCCTAAACCTGGCCTGACAAAGCTCCAGCCGTTCCCTCAATCCTGGCCATCACAGGCGCAGATCAGTGCCTGGCCCACTCTTCCCCTCACATCGAAGCTGTAGACTGCAATGAGACCTCTCCTCTCCTCTCCTCTCCTCTCCTCTCC
>CADDXX010000313.1:138528-217697 GCA_902810485.1 Alauda arvensis | reverse complement strand
AAAAAAAMCCCCTCTCGTTTGAAGACTCTGTTACTTCTCTCTTGGCCTGCAGACAGCAGCATTTAACCTTGCTTATACTGTAACTAAATTACAGTTTATTGAGCACAGTGTAAAACTAAAGCAGAGGATTTTCACCAGAGAGAGAGACACCAGCAGCACAGATGTGTCACCCTGCTATTGTGTTTTAATTCCCATGTAAGGTCCTGCTGTCTGGTAAAATATTTTGCATGACTGCTCTTAAAAGCACTGACAGCCAGTGATGGATTGGTGYAGAACAAAGTGTTTCAAGTCAGGATATAAAAAAATATCCAATCTGAGCTCTCTGGTTACCCAGTATTGGATGGAAATGTGATGAGAATTGAGCTGAAGTTGTGTATGTTTATCCAGTACACTTGTGTTATTCCAGGACCTTCAATGCCAGGTCAGCTCCAGTAAAAGGACTGGGATGTGCTGGTTTAGTGTGGAGCRCTCTCTGAATGCCCTCAGTGCTCATAATTCCAAACAAAAGACAGCTGAAACCGAGTTTTCTTTGTGTATTACCAYACTCCTCACCAGCATTTGCTTAATAAAACCATTGCTTATCTCAATATCTGCAGGAAAGCTGGGTTAGGACACCATCCCCAGAGCTGTCAGCCCCACATCACATCTGTGCTTTTATTCTTCATTTCAGTGATCACACCAAAAGCAAATTCAGAGCTCTGTGTGCCTTTTGCAAGTACATTTTTTTCCTGAGCTGTTCCAGAGAATGGCTTTAAGGACAATTTAAACACCAAGACAGATGATAGGAGGCATAAATGAAATTTTATTCAAATTTATAAGGGGTTTTTTTTTAAATGTAATGGGATATCTTAATCTGTTTTCTGTTCTCTTTCTGTTGTTTAGAAAAGCAAGAGCAGCTTTGTGTTTTCAGTTCATAGGTACAATATTCATGTGTGCTATGGAGTTAACACTTTCCAGAGCTGCAGGAGGAGGGAGAAATACAGATAATTCATTTGGAAGAGAATAAAAAATATTTTAAATTTGGATTAAAATGAAGAGTCAGCCAMAGCAGTATTAGTACAGCTTCTTCCACATGACAGCACCAAGGGACAGGAATTTGGGTGGGGGCCAAAATGTCTGATGGGGCAGCAACAAAAACTGGAGTTGTAGCAGTGCAGGGAATAGAGAGACATGGAGAGAGCTGCTTTAAAAACTGGTGAGAAATATTCTCTGGAAGGCTCCTGGTCCAAGTTAGGAACTGTATTTGTGAAAGCACTGGCCATGTGSTGATGCTTTTCTGTGAAGGCAGAAATATTCTCACAGCCTGGAATATGAGTTTGTGGTTTTGGAGGAAATAAAGGGGTGTTGAGCAGTGAAAGAGGAAAGTGTTCAGCACAAAGGAAAAYGAACCAGGTGGAGTTATCACAGACMAATWCAGGAGCTGACAAAATTCTGAGCAGCAAGTGGGAGGCAGAGCTTTGGTCACCCCAAGGCTGTGGCAGGAGGTGGAAAGGAGCCTTGATTTAACCCTTGAGAAGCCATCACTGGGTTATTCAGATGACCCTCTCCAGAGGAGCAGATGTTTCCAGCAGCAGAGGTGGCTGCAGGGGCTGGCAGAGCTGCTGTGGCAGCAGCAGGGGCTCAGCTCTTGGTTGGGGAATTCAGTTTTCTTTACAACTGTTGGCAGCAGCCCTGAAAMTTTGAGGGTGTTCATTGCTGCTCTGATGGATGGTGCAGGGAGAAGCCTGTGTGCTCCAGAATTAATTTTCTGTATTCTAAGGTCTTCCAAATGCCTCTTTAGGCTTTGATTGATGTGACTGCTGTTTATATTTGCCCAATAAAATATATTACACACACACACACCTCCCCAAGTGTTTTTATGGCACAGGTGTCTGCCTTTCTCTGCCTTTCTCTGCACTGAGGTTTATTCCTTTCTCTGTGGGTATGGATTCCTGATGTTTTAGATCCTGCAGAATGGGAAAACATACATAAAGGTAATTTATTTCATTTATTACTTAAAAAGCATTTGAGGCTACTTTATTGTAAGTACAAATTCTATTGATTTCTCTCACGTTCTAAAGWTTTTTATTTCTTACAGAATCACAAAATGTGCTGAGCTGGAAAGGACCCACAAAGTTCTTAGAGCAGTAGTTTTTTAGCCATGCTAACTTCTAAGGAAGTTAGCAACTTAATAACTTATTTAGTGGAGCATGAGCTGTGGAAATGTTGCACATTGGAGATGTTTCTGATAAACAAATCCTGCACAGCACAGTGCTGCAAATAAAAACAGGGGAAAGGGTGAGAGCTGTGCCTTTAGGAAAGATGAGGAGTTTGCCTTTAGGAGGGATGGAGATTTTACCTTTAGGAAGGATGGACTTTGCCTTTAGGAAGGATGGACTTTGCCTTTAGGAAGGATGAGAACTTAGTCTTTAGGAAGGGTGAGGATTTTTCCTTTATGAAGGATGGACTTTGCCTGCTGTGGTTGGACATTTTTATGCCTTTCCAGTTTGAACTGAGCTGCTGATGCCAGGGCTGTTCTCCTGTGTCACAGGGACCTGGCACAGATCAGTGTGCTCTGAAATAACATTTTGGTTTGTTTGGCCACTGGAGATTGTTTCATGTGACACTGCCCTGGCTCAGGGTCCCTCAGTGCATTTGGGTTTCACCACAGACCTGTTCTCACAGTGTCACCATCAACTCAACACCCAGAAAATCCCACACTGAAAAAGTAAAATCCCTTCTATTTTTTATTGCAGTATTCCATCCCTGGCCAGGTCAGTGGGAGTTTTGGTGCAGACAGAAGTGAAGTCAGTCTCTGTTTTTTGGCTTTTACCCTCCAGTCACGATTCCAGCCAGAAAATCAGGGAGTGAATGTGAGCTGGGCTGTGCTGTGCCAGCCCTCCCTGCTGGGGGATGTGCAGATAATGTTTAGGATGAAAATCAGCTCCAATAGAGATAAATAATTACTTTTAATTCGTTCTAATTTTAATTTCTTTTAAATTTAACAGGAATTTTTGCATCAATATAAATCAAGCCAGATTTTCTTTCAGAATGTGTTGTTACCATATCTGTGACTGTGTGGTTAAAGGAATTATGGAAACGCAGGTAGAGTAACCCTTAATTTGAGGTCAAACTTTGTTAGAATTTTCAGCTGCAAGCAAAAAAGTAAATATTTGATCATAAGTCATCTCTTGACCTTAAATTTCTGTTCACCTCTGAAAGAAAGCAGAAAGAATTCTACATGTTGATTAAGAAAAATTCCTGCTTTACTATTTTCTCTTCATTTTTAGTAACTGTGTTGTTTCTTYTGAGACCACTTCACCTTTTATTTTACCTTCCCTTTGAAAGCCTCCTGAAAGATAACTTTGATTTTGCTTTTTTAGTGCTAAAGCAAACTGCAGCACTCAAACCTTTTGTAATGTGTTAGGAAGGGCTTTATGGTCATGGGAGCACAACCTGGTTGTGAATGAAACCTGAAACCTTTTAATAATAAATACAATGATTTAAAACATTTTAGAGCCACTGAAAGGGGGGGGTGGAGGGAAGATAATATCTTCACCTTCTGTAGGTGTATTTTGTTTTACACTTCAGATTATAATTTGATAGAATCAATGATATTGTTTATTTTTAAGAACTACACAGGTTTTCATGAGCTTTGGATGAGGTATTGAATATCCAAATTCATCTACTCACTTTTATTTTCAGTTACTTCCAGCCATGGCCTTTATTGAATAAATCATTAAGAATYCTGTACAAGTGGGATTATAAATCACAGTTTGGTTCTAGGAAGTTGTAAAGGAGGGGGTTTTGTTTGTTCCTTTCTCTGTAGGTAAAATATATCCATTAATAAGCACTCTGTTTTGCTTTTCTGCTTAATGAACAGCAGCAATGTTTTATGAAACACCAGTGAAAGGAGACAAATGGGATGCAAGTCAAAGGGTGATGGGGAAAAAGCTTTYAAGAAATTACAGTTAAAGCAATAAAATCATACTCCTAGAAATCTGAGTGCAGATAAGCTTTGGGGTTTTTTTTGGATGGGGAACCCAGATTACATCATACAAATATGGATTTGAAAATCCTTTAGGAGATGTTTGAATTTTTTGGGTGTCTTTAGGAAGGATCTGGTTCCCCAGAGGGGTTGGCAGTGATGGAAGTGCCCAAGGCCAGGCTGGATGGGGGAAGAGGATGAACCTTAAAATCCCTTCCCACCCCAACCTTTCCATGCTCTGAACRCTGCTTCATGGCTTGGCAATGAAATTTTCCCCAGGGAAACAAAACTGGTCCCTCAATTGGTGCCTTCAGTTTGAGCTTTCATGTGTTTCAGGCTCTGCTGCCCCAGGTGCAGCTCTGAGCTCCCAGCCAGGCTCACTCAGCTCTGCACAGAGCAGGGACACAAAACAAATCCTGTCCCTGCTGCACMCCAAGGACAATGGCACAAGTTCTCAGGAACAAAAGCACAAACAAGGAGGGGGCTGAAGGGAGAAAACAAGAAGGGTGGGACTTCATAATCTGAAGCTGTAACTGGACAATTAAACCCCAATGTGCAAATGGAGCCAAACTGATCAAAGTGTGAGACCTCATGACCAGGGGTCCATTTTGTGACCATTTTGGGTTCATTTTGTGCCCATTTTGTGACCATTTTGGGTTCATTTTGTGCCCATTTTGTGTCCCATTTTGTGCCCACCCTGGGTGCAGCCCTGGCCAGGCTCTTGTCCTGCCCAATGTGTACCTTAAAGGCCTTTAATAAATCTCTGCTTTATTCTCCAGCTCTGTCCAGTCTCTGTTCCAGCTCAGCCTTCCCAGAGTGTCAAAACATGCCCTGAAGAAGGGATGTTTTACACAGAGAGGATGTAAAAGCTCTGGAAGCACTGGCACCACCTGGGCAGGGAAGATGAAATTGGTTCATTAAAGCTGCCTGGGCACTGCTGAGCCTCGTTACTCCCATGTGACCCCATGGCTGTCCCTGTGTGCAGAGGGGATGGAAATTCTTCACCAAGGGTTATAATTAACCAGTAACATGTTAAGAATCTCTTTGAAAGGTATTTTTGCCATGAGAGAAGTAGCTGAGTTGCTTTTTAGTATAAAGGGAATGAATGCAGAATAAGGTGAATCAGGGAGAGTAAATAATGAGTGGGTTTTGTTGAATGCAAAAGGAATTTTGTTGCTCACTGGCTTAAAAAAAATTGGGGTTGCTCTGTTTTGGTTCAGTGCAGTTCAGCTCACAGCAAACACTCCTGGATTCCCTGCAGTGGTTTCAAAGTAAGTACATCTTGCAAAGTTTTAAAACATAACTGAAGAACAATTAAAATTTTTTATGGTTACTCTGTTCATAGCCTTCATAAATAGGAACTTCAGAAGGAAACCTGGAAATATTTCAATGCAATTCAGGTAATATTTGTGATGCTGACACCTGTAGAGTTTGATTTTGTTTCTTTATTCTTTATTAAAGGATATTCATGTCCAAAATGACATTTTAAAGAGTCAGCTGAGTGYTGGTGTCCTTTGGCTCCTGAGGGGTGGGAGTTTCCCAGTTTGGCTTTTTCACCCACTGCTRTTGAGAATATTGAGAATATTTCCTTGCCAGCCTGACTCAGACACGCTAAAAATGTACAAAATCAATGTTTTTCCTCATCTTATCATTGAAGTTGCATCTTCCACTCTTCTCTCAGATTTTATAAAATCTTTTCTTCCCTGAAGGTCTCCAAAGCCAAATTCTGTCTCTCCACGTTTCACACAGATTTTTTTTTCCTCACTTATGTATTTTTCTCATTTTATTAATGCTTATCAAGAGTCACATTTTGTTTTCAGAATCTTTCCTTTTATATGTTTCTCATATCCAGATTTATTGGAAGTAGATTAACCAGAAATAAAAGTGCAGCCTGGGTTCTGAAATCACTTAACTCAATATATCTTCCTTAATTAAATGCCTCCATCTGGATTTTTGCAGTCCTCACTTTTGGTGTTTTTTTTGTAAAGCTGTGAGTGATATTTTATTTCTTATAGGAATTTTCCTTTTGTACAGGCTGGAAAYTCAGTATTTGGGGTTGAGCATATTGGTTAATTAACAAGAATGTGTACTATAATCCAAATATGTTTCTTTTGTCCAGATTTTAAATGTATTTGTCTATTTACTTATTATATTTATTTTATAGATAAACACGTTTTTAAAGAAAATAGAGGAATAGAAGGGAGCTTCTGAAGTGTTATTTCAAATTTTTTGTATTTTTTTCTTTCTTGTTRTTCTTTGTTGTTGTTTCCTAGATTTGTTTGCTTTGTGACTCAAGCTGCCTGTGTATATTTCTATTTATTTCTATTTATTTCTATCTATACAGCTGACAAAAGCCTGCCTGTAGCATCTCAGATTTGATGAAAAGAAATTTCAGAGTTTAATGAATTTCTTCTCCCTATGAATCTTTTTATACTGAGCACAGAAAAATTTACAGTGAAAAATAGAGGCTGCACTAGAGCTGACTGCTCAGTATGGAAACCATAAAGCCCYTCAAGAAAATAACTTTAGATATAATTCCTCCATGAAACAGTGAATTTTAAAGTTGATTTTGTTTATTAGATAGAGATGGAAAATAATTCCTGTGTGTATTTCTGTGTAGTTTGTTCTCCAAGTGCTAAATCAGACAATAAAATAATTTATTGAATGTCCAAAATCAATTTTCTTATATATTAAACTATTTATATAAAATGTATAATAAAATTAATTTAAAAAATTATTAATTTTTAGGAAAAAGACCCATCAGCAAACCACATCCTGTATTTACAGGAATTTTGCAGCCCATATTCAGCTGCTTTGGGCTCCACAGAGGCAGCACATAAAGAGACTGATGAGGACAATAATTGGGATATTCCAGGAGATTCCTTGTTGCATCCTAATGGAGTCATAGATTATGGAAGTGCAGAGTTAATGTGGAGCTCTCTCCAGATTTGTAAAACACTTTAAAGCTGGGAGGGACTGAAATGCTGAGTATTTGCTGTAAATACATATTTCAGAAGTAAAATGTGAAATTAGATAGAATTTGTAATCACAATAAGCTCTTGACAACTCCAGAASCACTTTTACCACACCAGCATTTTCTGTGTGCTTAAATAATTCCCTTTTTAGCTTTTATCCCAAATAATTCCTGACTCTCTTTCCCTTTCCCTTGAATTAAACACGAAGTGGTGGCAAAACTCCGAGTTTGGTGATGAAGGCTCCACACTTGGGTTGTTTTCCTGCAGGAAATCCCATTTTGTGGGGAGAGGCAGATTTGCCAAGGGAGCTTTGTCACTAGGTGGCAGGATCAGACTGTGTTAGTGCCAGCTTTCCTGAGCATTTACCCACTTCTTTCCATTCCCTAAATACCCTTTGATTGCACCCAACATTCAAAATGTTACAATAAATTCTAATTAATGCAACGCTTTTTCATGAGGTATTTTTTTAAATAGCCATGCTGGCCTCCAAAATCACTGAAATATTTCATTAATATTCCCTCTGAGATAAAACCTGCTGGTTTTTGGTAGTGTGTTAGAAGTGTTTTACTGCTCAGATTTGTAATGATGAGTAAATAAAAACATGTTGCTTTCCTAAAGGTGTCTAAAATAAAGATACTGCTTTACCCACATGTGCAGATGAGGTCTTTATTGTGAAAATGGCTTTTTTTTGGCTCTAAATACAGTTTTTCCTTTGAGAGCCCCCAGTTCCCAACCCCAGTTAAAGATGTTCCAAATGAGATTTTTCCTGTGTGGGCCAATTCGAAWTTTCTCTGGCTGGGGACATGGATAAAACTGGGAAAACTCTGCTGTAATTGGCACTTGCCTTCTGCTCTCCATTTCTCCCATCACAAACAGTCCTGCTGTTCCAATGGAGGCTGGAGTATTTGGGCTTTGACAGATGGAGCAGCCGTGCAGAACCTGAGGAGGTTTTCTTTTCAGGGATAAAACAAATGTTCAGGAAATGTTGGAGGGACCTCTCTGCTCACTTGCTCTGTGCTGAGATCTCTGGGATGTTTGAAGGAACGACTGAAATTTCATTTTCAGGGATGTGCTGCAGGTTGTGAGCCAAGAGTGTCCCACAGACTTGGATTAAAGGTCACCAGCCCTAAAGGATCCCTCACTATTGCCCAGTTTTCCCTCTGTTCCCTACCAGAAAATAGCCCAGATTTTAAATCAGAATGAAATTATTCATTCAAGGTCTCCTCAAATAGCTAAATAAATAAAATAATTAATTGAAATGAAATATAAATTTAAAAAAAAATGCTTAAGGAATGTGTTTTCTGAGCAGGATTGAAGGAAATAATACAAATTTACTTTAATACTCAGGTTAGCTAATATGAACTAACTAAAGTTATTCTGTAGATTAAATTGTAGTTATAAAATTCTCTAGAGTGCTGACATAATTCTAAAAGTAATGAATAAAATGATTAATTGATTTCCTTATTTTTATATATTTGTAATGATTTTTAAATAATTTTTTCCTCAGCCAGCTGCTGGTTATCCAAGGTAAGCAGGTGGAGAAGCGTCTGTGGATTTTATTGTGGATTATCTCAGGCCTTCAGGATTGAGGGAGAACATKGTGATGATCCCAGAGGAAGTCTGGACATGCAGAATTTTTCAGTGAGTCAATATTTGCATTTCTTTCCAGGGGTCTGAGGGGTGGCTCAGGGAATATTTTGCCTTGAATATGTTTTTAAGAACTTTGGAAGTTGTGAARAATGGGTGCTGCAGGTGCTCAGTGGGATGAGATCAATGACAGGGAGAGTTTTGCACCCAGAGTCACTTCTGGCAGTGGGGGATGTCCACTGAATATCATTAACAAGGAAAATTAGAAATGCCTTTTTTTTAATCACCAAAAAAGACATTTTTAGACTTGAGTAACATCTGCTTGAAAACAACTCATTCYCAACTTTTCCAGGAGTTTTGCATATTTTAGGTAACACCTGCAATGACTTCAGGAATTAGTTCTTTACCAGGAGCCTTTTCCATTTCATCTCCAAGTTGGAATTGCAGTTTTTTTTCCCACAGTGAAGGAGAGCTCTCCTCAAATGTGAATATCTGCTTGTACACATGCTTTGAACTGGAATATTTGAGACTTAGATGCAATGAAGACAGCTTAAGTAGATGGATTTGTTTTGAAGCAGAGCTTGCAAAGCTGAGATTTCTTTCTTCATGCATTTGTTMCAAACCTTCAGCTTCCCAAGCAATCAGAGCTTGGTTAAAATGAGKTTTTTTTTAGCTGAGAAGTATTGGACACGTTGCTCAGACCATCCCAGGCAGCRTCTCATCTCTGCCACAAGCTAAAATGGGATTTTCTTTACAAATTCTTGCTGAAGTGGAACAACTGTGGAGAACCCAGAGCAGGAGGAGGTGAATGATTGCAGAGATTGATCACCCCAGKTCCCAAGGCACACCTTGTTCCTGCTGGCTTTCATTATCTCAGCCAGTGCATCTCTGATTTTGCTTTACATTGAAGGTGTCAGCACCAGTTTTTGCCCCCTCTCTGCACACTTTTAAACTGAATCTAAGCTTTTATATATCTCACAGCAGCACAAATCAAAAATACATTTAATAGTTTGGCTGTAGATCCCATACTTATGGAAAATATGGATATATCTATATATTTAGATATATCCATCTATCCCATAAGTGTGGTGTGTGGATCTGTGCAAATCCACACGTGGAATAAGCAGGAAAAGAAGGGAGGTTTAAGCCTGAAATAACTTCTTGCACCAACTGGGCTTTGTTACAGTTTMTGTCTGATTAACACTCAAAATATTTTACCTCTGGTTCTCCAAACCATGTCTGCACATTACAAACAACAAAGCAGAATAGGTTTCTAATTTGTATTCAGCYGGAAAAAAAACGTTCTATAAATCAGAAGAGAAGTTTGCTCTCCCCCTTTGGTGAAGTACAAGAGAATTGTGTTTCAATGAAGCATGCAATTTTAATCAATTGTACCCTAAGAAAAGAAGACAAACAGCTGCTGCTGGTTAATTGGTGAGTGTCTCCACCAATGGACTCATCATTTATTCACTGCCTCCAAAGCTGGAAATGAAGGTGCCAGCACCCTGCAGTGGGGCTGCCTCACGTTTGTGGCTGAGCAGCTCAGATTGTACATGAAGAATTCATTGCCAGAGATAAAGGTGTGACCTTCACCCTCCCAGCTGCATTGTTTTCATCCCCAAAAAAATACCATTTCCTGGGAAAGGTCAGAGATCTTGTGTGAAACTGAGGGAAAAACAAATTTAATCCCTSTAGCTGRAGGATTCATTTCTTGTTAGGGATGRCACCAAACTCTGGAGATCCCCCCACTCTCACAGAGGGTTCTGGGGTGGAACCTCAGATTCCTGTGGGCTGGAAGGGACCCTCACTGGGTCCAGCCTTTGGCCCAGGTTGGATCCAGCTCCAGGGCTTGTTCTCYTGAGTTTTGAAGCTTCTCTGTTCCAGTTCCAGCTTTTTTCTCTTCATGGTAAAATAAATAGTTTTCTTACACCGAGTCAGAATTCCCCACCCTCTAGGGTGATTCCCCTCTGTCCTTCCCCTGGGGGAGGAGTCTCTCCATCATCTCCATCATCTCCATCATCTCCATCATCTCCATCATCTCCATCATCTCCATCATCTCCATCATCTTTTTCCTTCCTCTCCTCCAGAACTCTTCATTATTTCTATTTATTTCCCACCATCTCTGTGTTCCTTTCATTTATAGCTCCACTTTCAGGCTGGGATTTTTCCCTCATTCTGACTGATCATTTGCAGTGCAGCTGCAAACTTTTCCAGGGAAATGCAGGGGTGAAATACAAAACTTCAACTTGACAAAGTTGATGTGATTTCTTCTCCTTCCCTTCCTTTTCTCTCTAGTTTTATTCCCTCCTGTATCCCCTTTTCTTTTCATCCTCCTTACAAGTCATTTTTGCAGCAGCTGTGCTCAGTTCTTCTGTTCTTATCTTTTGTTTTGCCCTTGCCTTTAGGTTTGTTCTTCCTATTTTGGGTTTGCACTTTGTTTCTTTGAGTTTTCCTTGTCCTGGTTTCCCCTCTCCATTTGTGGTGTCTGGGGCTTCTCCACATGAACCTGGGACTGTTCCAGTGTTGGGTGTTCACCTGAAAAACATTTGGGTTAATATTTCCTTTATCTGGCTGATAAACAGAACCATAAAAATGTAAAATTGAAACATTTTACATTTACAAAATGTAAACTCTAAACAACAGCTCTAGTTTTGGGTTTTTTTCAGTAAGAAGAAGTTAAAATTTATTGACAAACACTTTATTTGATCCTGTTCTCTTTCCTTTAAAAGGTATTTTTGCAGGCTCTGCAGCTATTTGCAAGAAGGCCATTTCTGAATTATTTGATTATAATCACGATATCAGATCTTACAGAACTATGAATAATCTGTCACATCAAACAGCAAACTGGGGTTTGATGAGAATAGAAGAGAATTGGGGTTCTGTTGTTGAAGTAATAAAGTAAAACTACATATCAGGGCATTGTATTATTAAACATGAAGATTCATCTTCTACAGCAGAGGCTTAATGCTGTGTAACTAAAATGAAAGTTCCAACTGTTTTTTGGRGAAAAAAAAAAAGCTTTGTGCTTTGCTTTCCATAGGAGAAGAATGAATGGAGAACAATTCCATTGGGTGTTTCAGTGCAGAGGCATTTTTTTTTTAAGTAATTCAGGGAGGGTAAGAAAATGTTCTGGTCTGGAAGAAGAGATTTAGAAGTGCTAAATAGCTTTATTATGTTGTTCCAATGTTTTAATAATGGTGTTACACGATGTTCTGTAAATTTCATTTACATTATAATTGCTATTACAATGTTAAAATACCATCAGTGAGATGCTATTGTGCTTCCAAAATTCAATAATCAGTCTATCTTCTTTTCTATCAGGCTYAGCTGTTGTGTTTGCAAATTTTAGATAAAACTCACTCTGCAGGCATCCACAGCGAGCTAAAAGGGAGAGAATAAAGGAAGTGGAAAAGACAGGTGTGCTGAGAATTTATTTTGTGTGTGATACAGAAAGGCACACAAACTTCTCCAAAGAGAGGAGACTTCTGCTGTGGGTGTTCTTTATGTCCTTCTGCAGGTCTGTAGGGATTGGCTCTGACCAATAATGATCTTTTTTTCCCTTCACTAATCCACGCTTGTATTCTTAGATTTGCAAAGAAAGGAATCAAACAGGATTATTCTCTTCATTGAAACCCTTCTGWCCCGAGCTCAGCCCTTTCAGGCTTCCCCTTAACAGCCAGCTATCAGCAGGCACTTGCCCGTGGCAGACCTCTCCCCTTCATGTGCATTTTGGGAAGAATTTCTGTGTATTCAAAAGCAAAGCTGCTCAGTGCCTCACTGCTCTGCATCCCRCTGATCATCTCCCCCCGGAGCTGGGGCTGGGATTGTGCCGTTTTCACTGCAAACCCAAACTRCACTCAGATGCCAGCCTCTGTTTGGTGGAGGTCAGGCTTTGAGTCCCTTTTGCTGCAGGATTAAAGGGCTGCASTTGAGTGGCTCTGCCAAGTGAGTTCCGTGTGCTCTGCTTCAAAGCAGGATGCTGGAGGAAGAGTGGCTCTGAGTTCAATCAATCTGCATCAGGCACTGCTTTTTCTTTCCAGGATTGAAGGAGTTCTCTGCACACCATCCAAATAATGTCACTTCAGTCCCAGGYTTCTCTGGTGGGTAATTATCTCTTTAATTTCTAGTCACCAAACGTCCAACGCTGGGGGTTCAAGGGGCTGAGCCCAGGAACCACAGAACCTCAGCACAAAGGTTCTTTTGGGATGAGCTGTTCCCTCCCYGGGCTGTGAATCCATCAAATCCCCGTGTGCTGATTGAGCATTGTTCCACCCAGCCAGCCCCGGGGTGGCAATCACAGAGGGGAGCTCCATGAAATTGTACTTGGCCTCCAGCAATCCCTGCTGAGCACCTGAATCCCCGCTGAAGCTTTTCCTTAACTCTCTCTGCTTTTTCTTTCTCAGGCTCTGCTCACTCTCACAAGTTATTTCTCCCAGCTGTAGAATTTGGAATTTGGGTATTGGAGTTTTATCCTCTTTGCTGGGACAGCAAATTTCAGGAGTTCCTCCCCTTGGAGCATCCACGTGTTTATCAAATGCCTTCTGCTGATTTTCCCCATGGTTTGGTACCAGTTTTGGGTCCTGCTGGTTTTACTGGGCAGTTTGGAGCCCCCCATGCAGCTGTGCTGTCCTGCCTGGAAATTCAGGGATTTGTGCAGGAGGGAATGGTGTGTCCTGCTTTCTTTCATGGCCTGGACAGCTGAAAGCATTCCAAGAACTGATGGGGTCACTGGTGAACATTTTCTTATGTCCATATTGTCTCAAAATTTGTGAGATTTCTTCTGCATTTCTTGAAGAAGTGGATGTTATGTTTGTCTGTCTTTGCTTGGAAAAAAACAAGTGTTGTGTTGTGTTTTCATCTCTGTCAGAGCAGATATTTACAACCAAGGAGCCAGGGTTTGATACCCTGCTTTGAGCTGAATTTGCTTCAATTACATTTTTCTTGTACATTCAGTAAATGTATAGAAGTTATTGAATTATCCTCTCAGTGACTGGTGAGGCAGTGAAATGTTGTGTTTTSAATGACATTGTCCTGTGCTATTTCCAGCAAGGTTTTCATGTGACTTTAACCACTGACACAATTCCATGGGGGTAGTTCTGCTTGCTGATGGGATCAAACACATCCCAGTATGTGGAAAAGCTCTGTGATAAATAGAAATGATTTCTCATTTAGAAGKGAAAGAACAAACACAGCTTGGTTTGGATGTGATTGAATGTTATTTGGCCAAGCATTGCATGGAAGACTCATTAATTGAGATACTCCTACAGTTTTGTTACTTGTAACCTCTGAGAGATAAATGCAGATAATTAATCACCTCTCAGATTTGGGTCTGACTGTCATRCAGAGAACCAATAAAAGAGAACTGCCTCATTACAAACAGGTTTTCTGGACAGCAYAGGCAGATTTTTGGAGTAGCTGTCCAGCTAGCAGGGGCAAAATTCTCATTCCACTGAGGACTCTCTGTGCCAAATTTTTGAAAGGCATAAAATAATAATATGGTTGGTTGCAACAGCAGGAGGCTGGAYTTGATAATCTGGAAGATTTTTAAAGATTTTTAAAGTCCTGCATTCATAAATTTTAATATACTGGTGGAAGGTGTCCTGGCTGTGGCAGAGGGTTGRAACTGGATGATCTTTMATGTCCCTTCAAACCCAAACCAKYCTGGGATTCTGTGATAGAGATGTCTGTAATTATGTATAAAATATATGAAATGACGTGACAGATGCTGTGGTCCCACCCTGAGGGACAGGAGAGATGTCAGCTGAAAATCTGCACAGTGAGCTGATCTTTTAATCCTTTCAGAAAAAAAATAAAAGAATTGTCCTGATGAGCTAATTCTTTAGGTGAAGGGCTAAAATATTATGGGGCTCTTTCCCAGTGTTTTTGTTTTGTTTTAGTTATTAATTGCCAAATCCTTGTATCTATTTTTATTTCCCATTTYTGGTTAAGGTTTGGAGAACCAGAGGGATTTTAAACTAAATGAGGAAGTGGMTCAGCCAGGAGCCACTGGARCATCTGAGGCACAGGAGTCAATAAAAAAGGGAGGAAGGGTGAGAATGCAAAACACACATTTGTTGAAGTTTTAAACTTGACTCTGCCTGGTCCTACAGATGCTGGGAGTCCCCTGGCAAGCTGACAGCAGACATGAACATAAAGCTTAAATATCACTTAAAACTGGTGAGATATAATTCAGTTTTGCATTTATTTTGTGGAACTGAGGCTGCTTTCTCCTCTCCCCTCACAGATCCCCAGTGCTGCCTGGTGTGGGAGTTGGGAGTGGTGATGAAATGATGAACTTGAGCTCCAGCATGGGAAGGACTCTCAGGGACACCCTGGCCTTCAGCAACAGGTGACAAATCTCTRCAGAGTAAAATCATCCTCAATACCTTCAGGTTTTAAGAAAAAGGTGTTTTAAGGACTGACTTACCCAAGGGGAGAGAAATGATTATTTTCAGAGCCACACATTGTTTTGGAACAGAGGGGTAAGTCCAGGTGCTTTAGATTTCAGTCATTTCCAGCTGATGTCTGGAAATGTAAAGGTCACACCCTGGTGCCAGAGTGGGAATTGGGAATTCAGCAGGAAGAAGAAGATTTGGTGTAAAAGATGGGTGTAATGACGTCCTTTTAATGGACTGATGGATAGTGAAGGCAGTGGGAGAATTGGAATTTGGCTTTCTCAGTGTTTGTTTCTGTGCCTGACTGCCTCTTACCCTCCTCTGACAAAGGCAGAGCTTTCAGAAAGCTCTTAGGAGTGCATCAAGGGTTTATTTAAATATTTTCATGGTGTTATTCCTTGTCTCCAAGAGGTGAAATATTTTCAGATCTCTCCCATTTTAGAGCTGGGTTACCACTGGCACACTCTTGCTCAGAATTGATGTGGCATTGAACACATTTAATTGCTTTTTTTTTCAATAGTGATAATGATGTCCTGATTTTGCAGTAGGTTCATTTCCCTTTTTCCTGTACCTTTAATGATGATGTTGGCTATTTTTGTTGGTCACCTGGATATGATTAAATACCTGAGCTCCCCAGGTGCTTCCTGGGAAGGCAAAGATCTGGGAGGTCACACAACTTCCCAGGGCTGCAGGTGGAGGACAAGGTCCTGCTGGTGATTGATGGTGCTGAAAGGGAAATGTTTCATCTCCACAGTTTGCAGAGAAGGCAGCATTGTCCCCACAGTGAGCAGGTGAGTTTTTATCCTGATACATCCCTGAATCCTCTGGGCAAAGGAGGGCTGGTGCTTCATGGGAACTYCTTTGCCCAAGAGAATGATGGGCATGGGTTCAGAAAAGTGGGGAATTGTGTAATCCTGACTGAAAAATGGATAAAACCCTGCTGATATCACAGAAATAATTAATAATATCTAAGTCTTTAGGGCAGTGAAGTTTCCATGGTGGTGGTTTTGTAATTAGACAAATTACTCCCCTCTGTACCTTTCCTTCATGGGGGACAGGGTGTCACAAAATGAGGAGTTGATACAGGATTTAAYAGGGAGCCTTCCCTGCTTATAATCCACATTTTTAATCAAACTACTGCAACATTTAGTTTTATTTGCAGGTTATGGAACAGCAGATCCAGGCATGATTGCCTGGATTTGGTTTCACAACAGGCAGGATGTGTGTTAGCAAACAACATTGGATAGATTTAGGAATGGCTGAGTAAATATTARCAAATGGCTGGTATCATTAAATCAACAGGCTTGCAGCTGATAAGGTGCTCTGATCAAGAYTGCTGGGTGGCTGAATGAGGAGATCCAGAGATAAAGAACTGATGGATGTGATGTTATCCTAATTGAGAAGAGGGGAGCACCTAAAGCACTGAGAAATGAGATTGATGACCTGTAAAACAAGCTGAGATTAAAAAAAGAATAAATCAGCTTGATGGAAGCTCCTGCAGGAGTGCAAGGGGMCAGGGAGGGCTGGCCATGTGTTGGATAAGCTGAAGTTTTACTCATGTTTTCCTTAGAGATGGTCAGGAAAATGTGCAATAATAGTATAAACTTCAAGTACCACTTAAAACTTGTGGGATAGAATTTAGTTAGAATTTTTATTTTGTGGAACTGAGGCTGGTTTTTCCTTGTTTGGGAGCTGTGAGTGGTGAGGGAATTCTGTGTCCCTGAGCTCCCAACATCAGCCTGAGCTCAGGGTGAACTGGTTCTGGCAGCTCCCTGAGGTGAGGGGGARATGCTGCTTGGGAAGAGGGGAGGAGGGTGGAAACCACGGGATGGAGCTTTGCTAGCAAACCTCAGCTCTGGGGAGCAGCATGGAGCACAGTTACTCTCATTTATTGTATTACTGTCCCAGCCAGCAGGAGGGTGCAGAAATTCTCTCTTAATAAATCAGTTCTGCTGGGTATTTGGTACTGCAGGAGTTCCATGGCTAARGTGTTTGAAATGATGTAATTTTTATTGTTTAATGCACGTGCATTGCTGCACAGGACAGCCTGCTGYCCATGCTCATGGGGTGATGATTTCAGAGGAGAAAAGGCAGGGAAGTTGTTTGCTGGGAGCTGCAGCTCYCTGGGAGGCATTGCTGGAGGGAAACACTGCTGGGAGGTGAAGTTTGGAACAATTCCTGGGCAGCACTTGCTGCTGAGAGCCTTTTCTCTTAGATTTTTTCATGCTCTTTCCAGAGTGTGTCAGGTAAATCCACAAATGTCAGGACACAGAGGAGTCCTGCAATTTTATTTGAATAAAGGGAGAGATATTAAATTAAGGGCTCCTCTTCTTATTTATTAATATGTCTTTACAAACCCTAATTATGATTAACTTAACCCTTTTGAATAACCTGGAACATTTGAACTCACACCTCCAGGTGTGGCAGATAAATAGAGAGCATTAAAGCAGACAATGACAGTTCTTATCAGCACATTCATCACCAGAACTCCTTGTCCATGGCTGCTCATGGCTCCCAGCCTTTCCTTCCAGCCGACAATTCCAGATCTCCAGGGCTTGAGACACCTTGAGCTGAGTGTGCTGGGTGCCCCCATGTGCAGCTGTTCCTGTCCTGGCTGGATTTAGGGACACCTGAGTCCAAAGGCAGCCTCTGTGCCTGCTTATTTGTTCACCTTGAACAACTGCATTTGTTCAGGTAACCCCAGATGACCTCATGTAACCCCAAAGCAATTTAAAAACACTCCAATGACCTCAAATGACCCCTGTGACTTAAAGTAACCTCAATCAGGGCCTCAAATGACCTCAAGTGACCTCTGTGACCCCAAGTAACCCCAAACTGGGCCTCAAATGACCTTAAGTAACCCCTGGGTTAACTTAAAAATACTCAAAATTACCTCACGTAACCCCAGATCAATTTAAAAAGACTCCAGTGAACTAAAGTAACCCCTGTGACCTCAAGTAACCCCAGACAGGGCCTCAAATGACCTCAAATAACCTCAAGTAACCCTGATCAGGGACTTAAATGGCCTCAGGTAACCAGTAGTGGTTTGGAAATACTCCAGAATGTCTGGATAAATGCTGAATGGGCACAGCAGCCCCCAGGGGTGGCCTGGCCTCATTCAGGCCATGGCAATAATGCACTCTGTGTCTCTGTTCTGCACTGGATCCAGGCTCTGGCCATGGAGGACTCCTAAAGGGTGACCAATCCTTGCTGACACCCCTTGGCTCTCCAAGATTCAGTTCTTGAATCATCTCCTGGATGGGAAGCACAGAGACAAGTCGAGGCAAGTCTTATTTAGGCTTTTATTTTAATTAAGGGGGGGGAAAATCCCCAAAAACACTTTGGCCTTGTTGAGATGTTCTACAGCACATTTGTGTTGTGATGAAGAATTGCTGGTGGTGCTCTGTTCTTGGTACCTGCTGCTCTTCAGCCCTCAGCAGCTCCTCAGCAGAGGAGGCATCTGAGACACCAGGCAGGGTATCAGCTGTCTGATGTCTTCTGTCTCCACAGCAGCTACTGCTGCCTTGGGAAGGCTGGGCAGGAACAGAGACTGGACAGAGCTAGAGGATAAAGCAGAGATTTATTAAAAGGCCTTTAAGGTGCACCTTGGGCAGGACAAGAGCCTGGCCAGGGCTGCACCCAAAATGGGCACAAAATGAACCCAAAAGAGTCACAAAATGGACCCCTGGTCATGATGCCTCACACTTTTATAAGTTTTTGTTCATTTGCATATTGGATTTAATTGTCCAGTTACAGCTGCAGGTGATGAAGTCCCACCCTTCTTGTTTTCTCCCTTCAGGCCCCACTTGTTTGTGCTTTTGTTCCTGAGAACTTGTGCCATTGTCCTTGGKGTGCAGCAGGGACAGGATTTGTTTGTGTCCCTGCTCTGTGCAGAGCTGAGTGAGCCTGGCTGTGAGCTCAGAGCTGAGAGATGTGGGAAACTGCCTGTGCCTTTACCTTTCCTCCCTCCCTTCTTTCACACCTTTCCCACTCCTGAGATCCTTTCTAACCAATTCCTGCAAGGGCCCACTTGGCCACTCCAGCACATCCTTTTTACACAAGATTTTCATTGTTTTATGTCTGCAGCACTTGGAGAGGCACATGCTGTAAGAAAGGCAGGCAGGTTCTTTGGTATCTGATGAGTTGAGCTCTGTTCACCATGAATAAAATTGTCAAATTAATTTTATATTATTAATGATAYYTTTATATCTGCATTTAAAGCACTCTGACACCCCAGTGACTGCACTGTCCCTCAGAGGTTGTTGTGACTTTGATTTCCACTCTGCCTGTGTCATGGGCTTCTCTAGAAAAGCTGGGCTCAGTTTTTTGGGGTGTTTGTAGCTGTACCCATCCTGCTGGAGCCAGATGCTGAAAATRCTGACTGGGGTGAGCCTCACACCAATTGAGCCCCCACACAAAATAATTTGAAGCATCTGTGGTCAGACTTTGCTGCTGGGAGAAGTTCTGGCTTTGCAGTTGTAGTTTTTGGGGAACTGTCATCATTGGCTGAAATGAGAAGTGAAGAAGGTGAAGTTAAAATTAAAATTCCACCAGGACCCAGAGCTCCTGTGGGAAAAATCAGGTTTTTTAATTGGAAAATTCAGTGATGGGGGATGCAGACAGTGAGGGCTGAGGTGCCACCTCACAGAATGGAGAAAAGCTCAGGGTATTTCAATATAAAATACCAAATATTTTTCAGTAAAAAAGCCAAAGCTGCAGGAGAAGAGAAACCCAAAGTGGGAGCATCCTGACAGTGTAATTTATTCATTCCAATCAACGCACTTCACTGTCTTTGCTGTTATTTATGGTGGGGCTGCCAGAGATTCACAGTGTCCATGTGACATTGCAAAGCTTCATCACAGAAACCAGAGAGAAAATAAAGGRAAAAAAGAAAAAGGAGAGTCCCTGGAGAAGTTTTTATAAAATCTTCCCCTGTAAACATCTTTAGGTTTGGGATTTAGACAAAACTGGCTGGGGAGCCACAACAACACAGGAGCACAAAGGGGAGAGGACAAAAGGAAGGAAGGAACAGCAGGAAAACAACCCAAAAGTGATAAAAGGGGAAAAGGTGAAGAGAGGCTTTGCTGGATGTGGAAGGGCCAAGGTTGAACAGAGTTTCTTGGAGGGAACTGAACAGGAAATGTGCTTTTTTTAGGGGCAGGCAGTGCTAAAACAGACACTCCTCCCCAAGCCCAGCCACTTTCCCCTCTGGCTCTGCTTGACACTGAAATTCCAGCTCCAGAAAGTTTAAAACATAAAAATAACATTAAAGTGATTGCCCTGTAGTTTGTTATGCCTTACTGAATGTTGGAATTCTATAAAATCTCCCTGCTGTCTTAAATCCACACAATTTTCTGTGTTCAGAGCTGTTATTTTGGTTTAGTTTTGGTTATTAATTACAGGTAATAGCTTGAAGGTAACTAGAGAGGAAGGGATGGTCCAAAATGTGCCCAAACCACATTTTTAGGGAAAAAAAATTCTACAAACTGAATGTATTCATTGAACAAATACATTTTTGTACATTCCTAGTGCACTCCAAAATCAGGCTCATGATAAACAAGAGTTTGATTCATTTCCTCAGCTGTCCCTGCCCTATATTTTAATATAAATATGGATCTATATTGTCCAGACTGCCTAAAAATTCTCCCAAACCACTGACTTGTGGCAGTCTCTAAGACACTGGGCTTTACTGAATGCTTTAATTAGTGCTAAAATCAAATTCCTGTGTTGTGTGCCAGTGGAACACCTCTGCTCTGCATCCCTGAGTGGGCTGCAGGAGCAGCAGGGGCATCAGTTAAAACCTGACTTTGTTAAAACCTGACTTATGGTTTCATTCCAGGCAGCAGCACCCTGGATTAGATGGGTGTRGGATGGAGATTCCACCTTTCCAACAGCATTTTAGGGTGATTTTTCCACCCTGTGCTCCTGCAGGAGGAGGAACCCAGAGCTGCAGCTGCAACAGCCAAAGGAGATTTTGCTGCTTCAGGTTTTGGTTTTTTCCTGGTGAAAAGGGAAATTCTTTCCTCTTCAGCTCTCAGTATTACACAAGGCTGGAAGGTTTCTCAGGTAGGTATAAATAATCCCCATTTAGAGGTTTTTCTGCCTCTGAGTTTATTTAAAAATGTATTTCCTCCTGCAGTTTGATGATTTTTGCTTGTTTGGAGCTTGGTCAATTTGCTGGAAATTAAGAAGGAAAAACTAAGAGGAAAAACTGCTGTTTCCCAGTTTGGAGATAACTTTGGTTTTTCAGATAATTCTGATTTTTTTCCTACCAAGAAAGATGAATATTTGGCCCCAAATGCTGCAGTTTGCCCATTTCAGCTCTATTATTCAGATTTCTGGGTCCTTAGCACTCTAAATTCTGGACCTCAGCCTCCTTTTCAGCATCTCCTCCTGTATTTAAGTGCCTCCCTGGGATTTACAGACCCTGAATCCTCACAGAACCCTCCTGCTCACAGAGTTAGGTGTAAAGTAAGGAATTCAAATCAACAAAAACACTTCTGGGCATTCCCCTGAGGATATCACAAAGCTGCTGGAAATTAAATGCTGATTTTTTTTCTCTCTTCTCTACTGCTTCCTTCTCTTCTTCAAGACCTCTTTTGCTTTTATGACTGTCCCTTAAATTAAAAAAAAAATATTAGCATTTCTTACCCAACCTTGTTCATGCTCATCTTTAAATTTTCCAAGGAGATGCTTCTTTACTTCATTTGTGCAACAAATTTAGCTTCAGCTCTAGAAGTGAAAAATCTGTTCAGATGGTTAAGGCATCTAAAATTCTTACAGAAAATTAGGCTAAATTAATGAATCTTTGTAAAAAATATATATTGATATGTTTTAGCTTTTGGGTTTTGGAATTAMGCAGTAATTTACAGTTTTAACAGTAAAATAATCTGGTTTATTTGTTAAATAAAAGCAAATTATAGATGATAAAGATATAAATGAGCTGAGGTTTTTTTTCAGATCTGTTCCTGGAAGTGATGGTTTGGRGGTTTAAAAAGTAGTTTTGAAGTCTTTATATCAAGTAACATCAAGATTCCAAAGTAAAGCACTGAGAAATGCAAAATTCAAGTTGCTTAAAAAAGAATTAGAAAAAATTATTTTCCTACAAATCCAAAATAATCCAATGTATGGCACACACASAAGGCAATCTGTTGGATTGAACTTTTAATTTTTGCTGCAGGCAAGAGGATGCCCTTCTCTCTTACATTCCTTCTTTAAGGGAAGAATTTCTTCCCAATATCCAACCTAAAGCTCCTCTGCTGCAGCTTGAGCTCCTTCCCCTCCTCCTGTCCCTGTCCCCTCCTGGCAGGGACTTGTGCAGAGCCACAAGGGCCCCCTGAGCCTCCTTTGCTCCAGGCTCAGCCCCTTCCCAGCTCCCTCAGGACTCTCCAGACCCTTCCCCAGTTTTTCCAAGTCCATTAAAARCAATAAATTTAAATTTGTGAGAATGAAGACATGAAATAAAGCAGAACATGCATTGCTCACCTCTACAGGGACACTTGCACACTGCTTAAAAAATCAGAGAGTCATGGAAAAGCATTTTTGGTCATGATGATGATGATTTGGATATTAAATTCTTGAATGAACTGAATTCCAGGAGATCTAAATGTTCAATCTGCTCTAGGTTTTAGATTTCTCTGTAAGTGTGACAAGGGCAGGTGTCTGTAATTTATGGGGCAGATTTCAGTGTGGGCTCTGTGCAGAAGCAGCCTCAGCCTCCCTGAGTTCAGAAAAKGATGTTTTGCAGAGTGGGATAAAGGATGGATTTGTTTACTGTTCCATAGTAATTTATAGTTAAATTGGGAACTGCTGTTATTTGATTGGAAGTTAATAAAGGAGAATATTGCATACTCAAATGATCAGAAGAGAATTGAAACAAAGGGACAAGCTCTCTATCTCTTTTTTCTCTGAGCTTTTGAAAAGCCTTTTAAAATATTCCATGAAATTAAAAGGAGATAAATCTTGCTASCCTGATAATTGCCAGCTTTTACAAACAATCTGGGAATACTAAACCCAAGGGACCTGATGGGGAGAGAGACATGGTAAATATGCAATTTTCCCTTTGTTTACTGCCTATTTATTCATTTTCTTTGGTGGTTTGTACTYTGTGTTCTATTGATTAGCATAAAGGCAGCTCCAGGGAGAGCACACTGTTCCTGCCTCCTCCTGCATTCCAGAGGTGGGAATGGCTGGGGGAGAGGACAGAAAGGAACAATCAGCATCAACAAATCCCTCCCACAAAGATAACCTGAGAACCATAAAACACTGAGGATTTAAAGGTTGGTGTAACCTTCATTATTAAAGGTGATTTAGAAGTCAGACTGCTGAGCAGGAAAGGAATTTATTATGGCAGGACTGAATTTATKATGGCAGGATTKAATTTATTATGGCAGGACTGAWTTTATGATGACAGGACTTGTGCAAGGAGCACACCTGGGCTTTCACTCCCTGCTGTATCCCCCAGGAATCGATTTGCTTCCTCTGCCCTTACAGATGTAAAAGCACTCACCTGCTTCCCACAGAGGAATCCTCCATGCCATTTGCATTTCTAATCAGTGAGGGCACTAATTGGCTGTGAAAACACCTCAAAGCAGCTAGAACTGATAGAACTCCCCAAAACAAAAGGATKTGATGGATCATTTGGTGTCAGCTCTTGTCCCATGCCAACCCCAAGCTACAGGTCCTGTAGAATTTTACATGTGATTAAATATAAATAATATAAATAGAAATTTTACAAATTTTACATTTTATGGCTCTTACCTCCATTGCACCCACATTTTGGTGTGAAAAAAATCATCCTGTACCATTCAGTGAGAACTTTTTTTGCTGTCAAGCAATAATATTAATTTTTACAGGATCTTTGGGTTGTGTTCCTTTGTTTCAGACAGAGAATTGGGATTTTTTTTCCCCCAGACATCTAGAAATCTCCAAGTTTAGCCATTAAGTCTGGTAGATAATATGTTCTTAGCTGTAGGAGTAAATTCCATGTCACTGTGCTTGTTTTAGTGGGAATGGTTAAGAAATGTGGCACGTGGTGGGGCTGAGGTGGCTGCTGGAGGTGACACAGCTAGGTGCCCTGTATGGATATTTTTATTTTCTACACTTTTAAGCCTGCCTAGGTTGGTCCTGTTTGMGTTTATACACGTGCAAAGTCTCACCTGAGCTGCTGCTGTTAAATTCWGCACTCCCTGTGCTGMTAACAGACACTTTTTAGTTGTTTCAGGTCACCTCTCACTACTCACAGCTTCACCTCMTGGCTCTCAGCAGTTTGCAGGAGAACTCTGGTAAAATGGGAGCATTCAAACAAACAAACTGAGCTCATGTGGCTGCTTCAAATGGAGGTAACCCCTAGTGTAGATACAAACAAAATGAATTTTAAATACAGAAACATGTAAAGAACAGAAAAAGCCTGGTTTTGGTTCCCCCAGCACTGCTGAGCCTGGGATGTTTGCATGCCTGTGTTGTGATTCTCCACACACAAAGCCCTGCTGTTGCTCTTGGAGGTGCTTCAGGAACTGAAATGCATTTGTGAAGCTTCTCCTTTGCTGTTCAGCACCAAACCAGGCTGGGGCTGGTCYGGGTGTGTTCAGTTTATCAATAAACACAAAGCTTGTGTTGCTGTGAGGGGGAATCACTGGGAAAATGAAATGCAATTACACTCCCTGGAGCCAGAGGCAAGTTTCTATCAATGCTTTTATTTCTGCTGAAGGAAACAAAAACCACAAGCAGTGAGGAAACCATCCTATTGCAGGTGACAGTCCCTTCTCCCTCTGCTTCAGCTGCTATTTGGAAATTGTTGTTTTTACAGGTGAAACTTCAGCAGTGCTGCTGAGAAGGCACAGAAGAGATCAGGTGTAATCACAGAGATGAACTTCTTTGTTTTCTGTTTGGATAATCCAAGTTTAGGTATTAAAATACACATTCTGATTTGGGGATTAAGAAACCAGGAGCAACGTGGCAGAAGTTAAATACAACACAGTGGTAAATATGCAAAATACAGGTGATAAGCAGAGCAGTGAGGCAAAAGGAAATAAGAGGAAAGTGGATTCTTACAATGGAATTCTTTGTAATTCTTGGCTTCCCCCCAGCCCTGGGTGTAAATGCAGTGTCAGGCTGATCAGGACAATAATGAGATGGTGGAATTTAATTACCAAAGCACCAGAGAGGAGGTGGCACAGGGAGGGCTGATCTCTGCACTCAYATGGACTCACAGGGTGGTGCTTGAGGAAAATGAGGTTAAAAACAACACAGCTTTGTCATGTACAGTACTTGTTCAGTGAGAGGATTGCCTCCAGCACTGCATCCTCTCTGAGCACAGAGATTTCTGGGAGATCTCACCCAGTAACTGGGAAGTGAGGTCACAGCACAGCTGCACACACASAGTGAGCTCTGGTTCCATGCAGCTCACACCCTGTGTGCACATCTGGGGCATTGCACCCAGCTCCAGCAGAGATTTTGGCTTCTTACCCTGCCAGATTTATCCAGGAGTTGGTCAGGAACCACTGAGATGGAGCTGTTCACACATTTCACTGATCTCTATCAGCACCCCTTCAAGGACAGACCAAAACTAAGGAATCTACACAGGACCCACAGAGCAGAGTTATTCAAGTTCAGTGAAATATTACACACACACAAAAAAAAGGCTTCCTTTTTAGGAAAACTCAGCTATGGTAAAAATATCTACTACAGTGCACTGCACTGTAATAAATATTCAACATAAATTAATAATTTACAAGTACCTGAGCAAGTATACAGAGCACCATAGCACAGCACAGCACCAAAGGCAGTAGCTCAGAATCCTTAAAAAATAATGCTGTTTTAAACATTAAAAATTCTAAGTATTGTCATAGAAATGAACTCCAGCTGGAGTTGAGAGATAGTGCAAACTTCTGTCTTCACTTTTTTAAAATAAAGGTGTCAGGTTTTCATCTCACTTCACATCCATGGAGTGGCTGGACCTGGAGACCTGTGCTGGATGTTTGGGAGCAGGTCTGGGGGAGAGAAAGAAAACAGCAAATTGTTACTCAATGTCTCCATTTCTAGGGGTGCCCATCAATTTTGTACCTGATCAAAAATGTCAATCATGTTACAGAATTCCAGGTGCTCTCCAAAAGCTGTAGGAGTCAGCTTGAAATGTTGTTGGTTTTGGAATATCTGAGTATCATGGACAGGTAGGAGTTTAATCAGAGTTTCTTCTGGCAGTCTTTTTGATAAAATATTAGGAGGTTATATTGATTCTATTTTTAATGTTTCTGAGCACTTAAGTGCTTTACCAATAGAATTTCTGTAGCTTAAAACACCCCTTTTATCTTCCTTGGAGCTCACTTTACTCCCAGGAAACTGAGGAATACAGAGAAGAAAACAGCATTGACTAAACCCACTAACACTGGCTGTAGTTACTCCACTTCCTGATTATTTTTTTCAAACAAACTTTATATATTTTTCAAGTGTACAATTCCCATGCTTTCTGAATATTTTGGATATTATTTTCAGATGATATTTCAGATGATGTTCCCTTGGGAAATGGGGAGAGCAGGAAATCCCTTTTTTGGTGGCTGATTTTACCAGAATTCAGTTCTTTGCCTAATTCAGATGCTGGGTTTTGAGGAGAAAATTTATTTTTTGTTGGTTAATTTTTTTTAACATGCAGCCAGGTGTTCACAGTCATTCCCAGGTATTAGAAATCCTCATTTGCTGTGGGAGTCACAGCACTGGTGCCCTCCCAGTGAGAAGCAGCATGACAGGCAAAATTAAAGATGGGGATTTGATTGAAGTGGTTGTTGCAGCAGCTCCTGGTGCTGTTTGAGCCATGCTGCTGAGGAAGTGCTAAAATCCAGGTGTGAGGATTGGTACCTTTTTGGGACTACCTGAAACAGAGGCCAGATAAAATCAGGGGAATAAAAAGCAGGTGTGTTTATTGAAGGGCCTCCAGGTACAGTTAGGGCAGATGAAGCCACCCAAAAATGGATGATGGGTCGTGGGTTTTCCCACTTTTGTAAGTTTGATCCATTTGTGTGGGCCTGATATTTCTGGGTCTGAGAGATTTTAGCCTCCTAAGTTGTTCCCAAGGGAAAAATTCTCAGTAAAGCTTCTTCTCAAAACAATCTTGGCAAACAACTCTCCTTTCTCAGAACAATCCTTCTCCAGGTGGGGTTTTGGTGTTTCTCTGTTCAACCAGTGGGATTAGAGAGGTGTTGTTCCTGTTCACCAATCATGTTAAATCTGTATCAGAACCTTATAAAAGGCAGCAAAAATTAGAGAAAAAACCTTTTATACTTCCTGCCTCCTGAAAGATTGGAGTCTTTAATCTTTCTTTCATGTCCTACAACCACACATTTGCATATTGGGGGTTAATCTTCCAATCACAGCTTCAGGTAATGAAGTAATTTACCCCCAGTTTGCTGCCCCCAACTCACTTTTGTTTTCATGTCTTAGGGACAGTGAGGTGTCCCCAGCCTGGAGAGGAATTGTGTCTGACCAAACTGAGGAAGCAGCAGCTCACACTGTGAGGAGTTYAGRGTCCCACACTGAAGAACTGCAGGGTTACAGATGTGTGGCAAGCACAGAGCTGCAGTGCTGCAGCAGCAGGATGGGGACTGACCTGGCAGGGCAGGCGTGGGGCTGAGCCCTGGGCTGGCCGGGCCGGGGATCCGCGGGCAGAGGCTTCCGAGGAGGGCTGGGCTTGGGGGGCTCCTGCAGAAAAACAGCTCCTGTCATCTCCAGAGTGCACCCCAAAGCCTGCACACACTGCACAGCTCACATACAGTCAGGGAATTGGGGGGTTGCAGGCTGGGCTGGGTTGGGAGGGACCTTAAATCCCCCCCAGTGCCACCCCTGCCATGGCAGGGACACCTCCCACTGTCCCAGCCCCARTGTCCAACCTGGCCTTGGGCACTGCCAGGGGGCAGCCTCAGCCCCCTGCTCACAACTTCTTCCTATCACCTCATCTGAACCTAAACTGAAGATATTTTTTACTCACTTATGACCAGATAAGTTTAAATGAGTAAAAAGTAACTTATTTYCAATAAGCTGGCCCTTATACTTTAAATCAAAGATTTAACACTGCATTCTCATGATTTTATGATTCCTGATTCTTTGCTCTARAAGTGCAGGGTGCATCTCTGCTGGGCTCAGTGCTTAATTGGTGGTAAATGAAAACAGCAAAGATTGAATACAGAACTTTGAAGACGCAGTTCTGTAGAAAGGTGGGGATGCTCCAGATTAAGATGGAAATTCAGATGACCACAAAACCAAACTGCCCCAGTCTGGTTTGGATTTGGGAGCATYTGTGGAATTTTTTTTCAGAGCCACTGCTGTGCTTTCATTCTGTGCAATGAAAAGGTTCCAGTAATGAAGAACAGAAGCCATCTGGTGTCAGGCTGGGCCAGTGGCTGCTCAGGGTGGTCCCTGCAGGGGAAACTGGGAGAGCTGGGACACAGCAAAAACTCTCCAGTTCACCCCCAAACTCAGCTTCAGATCTTCCTGCTCCTGGAGCTGCTTAGCCATGCTTTTCCCAAGGAATTCTATTCCTTATTTTTAGTTTGCCTTAAGTATCATTAGTAAAGTTAAAGGAAACAAGAGGAGCTTACAARCATAATCTGATTAAAGATCCCCTGAAAGATGTGATCCAAACAWGCAGAGCATGAATTGCTCCTGAATAAAATCCAACTTTTCATTATTTGTTTTGAGCATCCCTTTGTTTTTTTACTTGCCATGGCAAATATTTGCTGTTTCAAGAAGGAAATGCAGATTGATTATCCACAGGAATTTTGATAAGGAAGGAAATACATGAGCTTAAGTCAATCTCATATATAATAAATTCAGATTTGCCACAAACTACACTTTAAAGGTGCACATAATGTCCAGCCTCTGCGTGACAAGTACTAGCATTGCTGGGTGCACAGGCCCAATGCCTGATTTATTTATTCATTCATTTCCCACTCAAAATGTCCTCAAGTTAAAATATTTAAGGAGGAAGCAGCCAAATGTTGTGACAGAAAGTGTAAGGTAGCAAGCTGGTAGGAAAGGGTAAATGAAAGAAAAAGCTTCAAAAGGGAGGGAATTCTGATAAAAATGGAGATGGAGAATAAAAGGTGGCTGAGATGAAGCAAAAGGGAGCAGCACTTGATAGAGAGGAGATGCCACCAGGAACACACAAACTTATGAACAGGGGGAAAAAGCTCATTAAAGAAAGAAATCCAATCCAGACTGATTACAGGAGGGTCTTGTCTACTCTTCCTGTGCCACAGGAGGATCCAAACTTTGTGTGGGGCCTTGCAGAGCCTTTGATGTGCTGGGGATCTGCAGCACAGCTCCTGGTACCACCACAGCTCTGCTTCCCTCCTTCCTCCTCCTCCCTTCTCCAGTTCTTCCCTTAAAAACCTTCAGCCCTTCATCCCAAAAAAATTGATTTCTTTGTCCAGTTTTCTATCCACAATCTGGCATTTAATGCATCCAGGCCCTGCTTGGGGAAGTGTTTTAAATGTTGGAATGAAAACCAGAAATCTTTCACAGAGCAGCTCCAAAGACAGCAGGTGCCTGAAATTCCAGGGTTTTTCCCAGATWTTTAAAGAAGGAAGTGCAAGCCCTGTGTGTCTGCAGGCAGAGTGAGGTGGCACAGGACAGATATTCCCAGRATACCTGTGGCAGAAGGAGCAGSAGCTGAGCTCAGCTCAGTTTTACTGAGGACAAAGTAAAACCACAAAGTTCCATTCCCTGGCATTAGGATGAGCTGGGAAAGATGAGATGTATTTTGGTAATAAGAGGATGAGTGTCAGAGGCAGCAACTGAATGCTAAAAAGTAACAAAACTGAGGGGAAGAGACCAAATCCAGGGGCTGAACCCRTGGTGAGGATAAACCTGGGGCTCTKCTGATTTAYACTGACTCTGAACCTGCCCCATAAATAAAAACTGTTTGCCCTGCAAGAGCATCTGAAAGGAAAAACAGCTGTTTTTCAGTCAAAAGAGAATGAAATATTAAACTTGGCAAGAGCCAATTCACTGAGGGTTTTATATTTGCTTGATTGGTTGGGTTTATTTCATGCTGTCTCTGTTTTTTAACTATTTTACTTACAACTGAAAGGAAATTTTATATCATTTACAGCCCCACCCTGCAGCACTGAGCATCTGGGTGACATCCTGAGTGTAGCCATGACTTTTAAATTCCTTCCTCYTGCTGACCTGGGTGTGCTTCAAGAGAGAGCTGAAGCAATCCATGAAGTAGCATCTATATTTACTATCCCAAACTATTCTTAAGCCAATTTACTACTTCCAAGCTTGGAGGGAAAAAATTTAACTAAAGAATGAAAGATTTTCTCCCCACAGAGTTGTTTTTTGTGCCCCTCTGATACAAAAAGTAGCTGTTTCTGAAAATATTGAGGTTATTAGGGAGGAAGCAGCCAAGTGTTCTGACAGAAACTGGAATGTGGCAAGCTGGTAGGAAAAGGGAAATGAAAGAAAAAGATTAAAAAGGTAGGGAATTTTGATAAAAATTAATTTTGATAAATTTATCATTGATAAGTGATAATTTTGGAAGAGTCCATTCTTGSTCACTCTTTTGTCCTCCTTGTGTTCTGTGCAGAGACTGAACTTGGTGATGTTTTGCCTGATGAAGGAGCTGTCACACAGGGCTGAATTTGAGCTGCAAGTGAAAAGCTTTTTGGCAGTTTCAGATGTGCCAGTCTTTGCTGATGGCAGCACCTCAGCTCTGCTGTCCCACCTGGCACTTGGGGTGGGATTTGGAGCACAAGGATTCAGGAACAGGAGCTGTAGGGGAGCCCTGGGCTGCTGTGATGTGCAGTGAGGCTGGGGCAGGTGCAGCATCACAATGAGAAGTGGTTACTTTCCTTTTCCTTGGAAGGCCTTTTCTCCACCCATATTCTGCTTAAGAAACAGAAAAGCACTTAAACTCTTCCCTTTGACCACTGTGAATTGTGCAGAATGTTAGAGAATACAAGGAAATGAAAATGAAACCACTGGAGCTAAAGACAAGCAGCAGGGATCAATAGTGCTTCTGATTCCCTCCAAAATTTATTTCAGAAAGAGTCAGCATTTTTTACTCCCTTGGAAAGGAAAATGACAGGCAAGATGGAAAAGGGAAGATGAAAAAGCAAATAAAACACTGGCTGCACTTGTAAAAGTTGGTCTAACCTGAGTGATACAATGTTCAGACTTAGAAAAAATTTAAATCTAGATACATTTATCAACAATCCCTTCATTTTAACCTTGCACCACACCCAGAACAGCCCCAGGGCTGCAGGACAGGCACAGCTGAGGAACAGCCACTCCACAARTGCCACCAAAAGGGAGCAGCAGTGACAAGGAAAGGCACTGCYTAATACAGACAACTGCACAGACAACTGGCTATTGCCCTGAGATGCATCTCATGGAAAAATTGAAATATATTTACCACCTCTACTTAACCATGGCAATGCAAGGTGTGTCTGCACAAAGCAGTGATTTTCAGGTCTGTGCCCTGCAGGAACACACTGTGGTTCATGCAGCAGGGCAGGAGCACATCAAGCCMAGGCACTTTTGCTCTTGCACACCACACCTGCAATGTGGCTCCCTAAACTCTCTGTGTTTGGCACCTCCCTAACAAACCGTGGGGCTCCCCTCTGCTCGGGCAGCTGGAGGGATGAGCCTGGGTTTGTTCTGTTGTCTCTTGAGAGGGGAAGGCAGAGTTCAGGATCCTGAATTTTAGGATCACAGCCCCACTTGCCACCAACCAATTTTTCTACAGCACAGTTCTAAATTCACACAAAGCATCAAGGAAATGTTGTGGGGAAAGGGCAGCAGGGAAGATGAGAAACCACTTCATTGCTCCAGACACCCACGGAGTAAMTATTGAACAGAATCAGTGCTTACCTGGGAGAACCTCAGTGAAGGATGAGCTGGCAGGGGCCTCTCAGGCCCAGCTTGGTGGCCTGGCAGCTGGGGCAGGGGTGGCAGGACCCTCTGGGGGGTTTTTGGGGCTGGCTGTGGCCTCACAGGGGTGCTGATGTCGATGACCTGATAGGGCAGCGGCCGCCTGGGCGCCTCTCTCTGGGAAACACATCCAGCCACAGTCAGGGATGGCACAAAGCACAGCATGGCCTGGTGTGAGGGCAGCTTTAAGGACAGGCATGTTCCACCCCCCTGCCATGAGCAGGGACACCTCCCACCAGGCAGCTCCATCAAACCTGGCCTATTGCTACTTTAAAATCCACGTCAGTCCCTTCTTGTCTCTCCTAGAGACAAAACTATTTCTTTTCTGCACTGGACATCTCCCAGTCCTCAACTGGGAAGCCAAAAAGGTATTTTGAACCCTACATCCTCTCCCCTTTTACTTAATGTTAGCCCCATATGACATTAAATTCATGTAATCCTTGTATTATAATAAATSACTTAAATGAGATCCAAAATACATGAGACCTTTTTTTGTTCTGTTTTCCCCCACTTTTAAAATAAATTATTTAGGGACTCACTTTTTGAATGGTTGTATTTTGTGGCTTCCTGATGAGGTTTTTACTGGCACACGTGGTGTGAACATGATTTGGCTCAGAGGAACTGGAAGGTCTGGCTGGACTCACAGACCTGCAATGCAAACATTGGATTGTTGAACACAACGTTCTGCTCTGCAACATTTCCTTCAACAGGAGCCTCTTTTCACAGTGGGATTGTGCAAGGGCTTTCTGCCTGGGTATGGCAAACAAGGAAAGTAAAAAYTGTCTAGCACTCCTGCAAGAATGAAAATAAATATTGATTTTTTAGAAACCAGTAGTCTGTTAAATTAGCTTCTGCAATCTGTGGCAATGCAGCTTTGTAACACCCAGGAGACTGTTCTAATGAATCTAACATTTAAACAGTAATGACCTCAAACAGCAAAGTTTCAGCTCACTCAGCTCTGAGTTTAGATAAAAAGGCCACACAGTGTAATGAAACTGTTTCAGGCAAATGAAAAGAAAGGCAATATTCCATTGCTGCTTAATTTTTCATCCCAAAAGGGAAGAGGGATATATTCAAACCAATACCTGCATTGTTTGCTGCCTATCAATGAAATTAAACCAACCCAGGGAAAWCACTGCTGTTAATGGTGAATATTTTTTATCAAGGCTGCCTCTTTTCTAACTCATTCACAGTGATGAGAATTGCTGTGTTTACTGCTTCCCTTCCTTTAATATCTATTGGAATATAATTAGGGAAAATGGGCTTACCTTAATTTCTCTATTGTTGTCTTCTTGCTTGTAAACAACCACCTCATGAAAGCCTTCCTCTTGAGGTACATGATTGATCCAGCAMAGGTAAGGCACAGGATGGTTATCAGCACTCCTATGGTCACACTCTTATTGTCTGCAAAAAATCACATGGAGTTAACTTCTCCCAAGGGCCTGCACAGGGCCTGCCCAGGGTTTCTTTGCTATCTTCAACAAACAAAGATCTTTCAGCAGTGAAATCATGATGGGAAGCTTGGTCATGGMAATAACCATGATGTCATAAATTCAGCACTGCACCCAGTGCAGCAGCTGGCATGCAGGGAGAGAATCCCTTTTGGTTTAGAATAGCATTGTCCATATGAAAACAGACACCATTTCCCATCCAGGTTCAGTTTGTGCATGTCCCTGTGAGGAGACTGCTTGTCCTGCCATGTCCTCAGACACAAACCAGGAACATCTCTTTGAGGTCACTGTTCTGGGGGAAACTGGCACAGAATAATCAAATCCTGTAAAATTAACATTGTGTAGAGATAATTCTCAGGTTGAGCAATTTCCACTCTTTACCCTGGAGAAAAAGGCAGGTGGAGGCTGGAYTGGCACTGACCTGCCTGTCTGATGGGCCCACTGTCCACACTGCCACCAAAGCCTGCCTTGTCACACAAGGGGGGGGCCCAGTCAGCCTCACAGTGACAGTTCTTTTTGTTGTTGCACACCTGCAAAACAAGACAAATGGCTTGACATAAAAAAAAAAAAACCATCAGAGAGCAGCCCTGGCTGATAAGGGCTTCTAATGAGACAGTGCCACATCAGAGAGGAGCACGAGCCAGGGAAGAAAGGAGATGTGCTGAGAGCTGCCTCCTGCACACTGAGGTGCAAAGAGCACCTTGCCATGGACTGAGAGGGATCCTAAAAACCATTATTCCTCTGGCAGCTAATCGTTGGAGCTGCCCCAGCTGACAACATCAATAATCTGAGGATAATCAGACACCTCTGAAGTCTTGTTCTGTCTTTGCTTGCAGCAGCAGCAGCAGCATTTTGGGTAAGCTCAGTTCTGCTGCCTGCACAGGAGCTGTGGGGCTCTGGGAGCCCCTGAGCTCTGCCCTCCCTCAAGGGCTTGCCCTGGCCCAGTATGGATTCTCCCATGGCTCTGAGATGGACCAGCTGCTGGAGAAACCTGTGGAAGTGGGATCAGGGCTGAGGAAACCCTCTGGCATCAGCCCTGCACTGTCTGCAGGGACACAGACACAGAGCTCTGAGCTGGGGTGCTTCAATCTGAGGGAGGGAACAGGAGGGAAATCTGGGAGGGTGGGACTGCATCACCTGCACCTGGAATTGGCCAATTCACCCCAATGTGGAAATGGACCAAAACTTGCAAAGGTGTGAAACTCCTGACTCAGGGTCCATCTTGGGTGGAGCCAGGGCCAGGCTCTTGCACTGCCCAAGGTGCATCCTTTGAAGGCCTTTTAATAAATCCCTGCTTTATTCCTTTAAYACTGCCCAGCCTCTGTTCCAGGTGGCCTCTCCAGGCACCAAAATCAATTTCTAAATAAAGATTTTGGGCTTAGGTTTATACAGTTGTCAATAATGTCCTTAATTCTGTGCTAACCCCAACCATCACTGATCTGCACCATCATGGAGAACTCACAGCACAGATGAATAAATGAGTTTTCAGCAGGACACAACCACAGGAGTTTGGGTTACTCTGAACATGCAATATTCTGGCCAGGTCAGCTTGGCAGGCTTTCAAAAAACACTGTGCTGCCTGTGCACTGAAATATTCAGAGAGCTCAGACTGGCTGTGGTCATGTAAAATTAAAAAAAAAATAAAATCATTTTTCAAGGACAGCAAGATAATTAAAAATATACTTTGTTAAGCATTATTTTTTAAATTGAAGCCCTGCAGGAATTGCCATTTGCAATTCCACGAGGTCAGTTTTGCCACTGAGGACTCAGCAGAGGTTCTTGTTTGTACAAACATCAGAAATGCCAGTGCAAGGCTCTGCTCATTCCAGCTCAGTGGTAAGAGGCAGCACCATCAACACTGCTCAGTTTTGCAAATTCAGGGTGATAAAATAAGTTAAAGCAAATTMAAACCCTTCCTCAGAGAGGACAGGGAATTTCTATGGCTCTTCCAATGTGGCTGCCACAGCTTTTCAGAGAAGCAAACAGCTCATCAGCACATTGAGGTTAATAAGGCAAAGCTTGACATAATTAACATTATTATAATATAAACTGGGTTTCAAACCACTGATATTATTGAATGATATCATCACATTTTTCATTCTGTGCCACTTTCAGGCCACAAAGCTCATCAATATGGTTTTCCTTTATTTTAGTGCTTTTGGAAATGCTGTTTCATTTGCCTCTCAATCCAAATGCTCAATTCAAAACTTTTAACTTCTTTGTATCTCTGGAGAACCTGCAGTTTTGATTTTTAATGGGAACTCTTCATGATGGAGGGTTAGRCTTCAAACTGCTTTGAGGATTACAAGATTCCTTTGTATCACAGGCTGTCAATTAAGAACAAGATAATTACTGCCTGATCAACATTTCYSTGTCAAAYAAAAACAATTTCACGTRAGGGACAGTGAAAATGGAAATGCACAATAAAAATGTATGGCAGTGGCTCTGAGTGATCCATTGCAGGAAATTACAGATCTCAAAGTTATTACAGAAAGTGATTTCTTGTCCTGTGGTTATGGAGGAGTTTTCCTGGGATGCTTACCCCTCGTCCATGGCACTTGGTGGCACATTTCTGCACCCCAAAGACACTGGTGTTCTGGCAGCGCCGGTTCAGGCAGATCTGCAAACCCAACACAAGGGATTTAATCAGGGCCAGAGCTGCTGGGGCTCCCACAGCTCCTACCCCTCCTTTCAGCACCTAAATATTTCCCAACACACAAAAATACAGAATCATATGCACACAAAGGACACCAGCATTGGGTGTCYTCTTATTTTCCTCAGCCCCTTTGAAGTCTTTGAAATCCAAATCTCTTGAATTCTGCCCTCCAGAACATGTTGAGATGTTGAGTTTGTGCAAGCAAACCCTCACAGTTCCATTTAAGTGGAACTAGTGAGGAGACCCTGGGGTTTGGGAGGTTTTAAAGCCAATTTATACATCAGTGATTTGCATTTTTCYTCAGGACTAGGAGTGGACTGAGCAGGATTCCTTCAGGTTCCTGCTCTGTCTGCCTTTGTCTCCTCACAGCAACAGATGATGCCTCAAGGAAAGCTTCAGATCCTCATGGTGTGTAAATTATCAGGGTTTTGTTTATATCAGTRGTGAAATATTTTTCATTCCAGCACAGAACCTGGACCCAGGGCAGGTGAATATTTAAGTGAAGTCATTGATTTTTATGGGCTCATCATTGTTTTCCAGGAAAACCAAGAGCTTCCTAAGTTTTTTCCAAATTAAACCATTTTTTTGGTGCCAAACACAAACCAACCCTATTTAACATTTAGTATTCACAAGAAATGGAAGTAAACAAATAGCATATGCACAGGAATCAAATTCACTTTTTTTTTTTTTCCAGTTTTCCAGTCATTGCAGATAAACTTTACTCTGCCAGTGGAGCTGAAAATTGAGGTTAAGCAAGATTAGTCCCCAGTAATAACAACATCAAACAGCCACACAACTGATGAGCACGTCAGGGATGAGGAGTTACCCCACTCCAAACTGGAAAAAAGAAGAAATCAGGACTGGAATAATTGTTCCTATGCTAGGCTGACAACAAAAAAAGGTCAAAAAGCCCCACACTGCACATTTGTGCTCCTGTTTAGCTGCAGTGCAGTTCAGTAGTACTAAAAGTCACAATAATTAGCATTAGGCTGGGAATGGTGCTGAAGGAGGCGACAGGGATGCTTAATCAGGGCACTTATCCCCTGGGGAGGAGGAAAAATGGGAAGGAAATTAGAGGGAATTGGCATCAACATGCAGGCATGGAGAGAATATGGTCTGATTACAGCACTATTCACAATTCAGATCCCCTCAGTGCAGCAGCTCCCAGAATCCTGATCACATTAAAATGGCTGCGTTTCAAATTGTGCATCTCCAGTGGAGAAAACCCAAGGATGTTTGAATTCATATTCTTAATCCATAATACAAATGCACTAATGTCCTCCAAGTAAAACATACAATTTCAGAAGTATCAGCCTGTGTATTCTATAGTGTGGATGTGTATGATTAGATAGATTAGAAAGATTAAATACTCATTAGTAAAACATAATGGGGTGCTTTCTCAGCACTGAGCTGCCTTTGAAAAGACTTTTTAGAACAGATTGACTTCGAAATGTTCTAAGGGWTGTTTTCCTGTAGCAGAGCTGTGCTTTCACTGGGGATGGATTTCAAACCTGTTCCCAGCACAGTGAGATAATCCAGCCTCATTCAAWAGCATCCTGAAATTCAGAGGCTCACTTGAATTTACCACAAATTATCAAAGCACTTGTTTTTCCTCCTTTTTGTAAGCAATCCACTGAGGGTATGGAAACCTCCTTCATTTCAACAGCTCCTGGACTGCTTTCCATCCCTCCTCCTCCTGCATGGCTGCCTCCCATCCTTCTCAGTTGCTTTCCTCTCAAAAGAGAAACTCAGAATGAGACAGCCACATGAAATCTGAGCTGCTTTCACAGYAATTCACAAAGTTTGCAAAACACCATTGCAAAAATCAGTTTTGGTGGCTGAGCATCAATGGGCTTATGGTTTTCTAAGGGTGCATACAGAGAGAGGTTTTCCTGCGTGAAAAAAAAGGAGTGGGGAGCCATAATCAGAAGATAAAATCCACTTTGAAACCTGAAGTGAAGTTAATGACARTTTTGCAATGCCAGAGATGCTGGGGAAGGGAATACACTGAACTCAGGAATTCATTAATAAGCCTGTAATGCATTTTGCTGTTCTCATTCTGCAGAAAACCTCAAGCCTCCACAGGCAGATACCTGGGACTGTCTTCAAAAAATCAGTCACAGACTTCAGCAACTTGCACTGCACAGAATCCCAGGTGCTTTGGGTTGGAAGGGACTTTACAGCTCAYCTACTTCCAACCCCCCATGGCCAGGGACACCTCCCACCAGATCARGTTGCTCAGATTTGYAYCTGARAATCTATAATCCAAAACAGTGGCCAGAAGGGAGTAAAAACTGTCTCAGCCTGAGCATGAGAAGCAATTATTTTGTGGGGAAAAAAMCCCCAAACAACTCCCAAAGGACAAAGCAGTCCAAAACACTTGGCAGAATGACGACAGCGATGTTCCCCTGCCCTGGAGTGCTCCAGAACCTTACTTTGCCATCTTCACACTTGGTTCCTGCCAGCACCAGCCCCGGGTCAGGCATGTCATCCCCCAGGTACACGTGGGTGCCACGGCACAGGATCTTGCCCCCCTCCTGCAGGGGGATGTTGGTCTCGATGGACACGGCGTTGGTGCCGATCACCGGCCGGTTCGCTCCTCCCTGGCACTGGATCTTCCCACACTTCGCATCCCTGACGGAGAGAAACACAAAGCAAAGGTGAGCTGGAGCATTCCCAGTGTGCCAAGCCCTCTCCCAGCCGCTGGGTGTGCAGGGGGAGGCCCCACCTGGGTTCACAYTTGGCGAAGGAGCTCTTGGAGTCCTTCCCGCAGTTGCCGTACGGGTCCCCGGCAGAGTTGACTCTCTCAAAGCAGATCCCAGGAGCGGGTTTGGCACCTGAAACAAAACCTCATCASAACTTTCATCTCATACAAGGTGTTTTTAATAATTTCCTTTGAGCTCTGCTGGTGCTTTAGGGGGAAGGGGGGGTGTGAGCTGCAYGCTGATGAGGCTGAGCAGCAGCGGGGCTGGATGTGCATGCTAATGGCAGAGCTGGGATGTGTGGGATTGCCACGGTGCTGCTTCTCTCTGGGCACTGCTGAGCAACACAGAGTGCACAACTCCTTCCCTTCCAGGACTTTCTGAGGTGACAGCCCTCTTGCCMATCCTCCTAGGACACAAAAACTGCTGGCAAATACGAGACAGAGGCCAGCTGGAAAGTTAACTCCCTTCTTTTGCATGTTCTAGTGAGACCCCAATAAGAATTCTTTTCAAGAAAGGTCTGTTTGACTGCAATTAAAAACAAGACAACAGAAAAAACCCATTTGTAGGATGTAAAGATAGGAGGAGCTGACATGGCAAAGGGAAATTCAGGCTGAAGTACTGGGGAGAGGAAAGGAACTCATCCCACCTCAACCCTCAGGACATCCACTCCTGAGAGGAAAGACTGACATGGGAGAAGGGGCATTTCTGCTATGGTGGTAGAGGTGGGAATCTGGGAGTTCAGGCAGCATCTGGCTCTTATCTACCATGGTCTGTCCTGATAGAGCCATGTCCTGATGGCACAGGAACTTCCCTGTGGGAGCAGGGCTGGAAAAGCTTGTGCAGGGCAGGTTTCTCACCCCTGCACTTCAGAGGTTCAATGTTAGAACATCTCATGTTTTACACACACAGTCTCCTGCTCATTTCCCTCCAGATTATAACCAATTACAGAATACCTTCCAGGGGAAGGTGCATCCATTCACCTGGAATGCTGAGGAGGTGAAGGMTCTGCCTCCCTGCTCTGACTGCTGCAACAATTCATTAGTCTGTGTATTGGAATTTAATCCCTTTGTTCTACACTCAAGTGTGCCTTTCATTTCCAGCCAATAATTGCTGCTCCTTGCAAGATTAAGAGGCCCTTTGTTAGGGCTCTTTACTGCTCTGGATTTTCTTTCCATGAAAATAATTACCAGCTCCATCAAGTCACCACCAGCATCTCCCTGCTCTGACAGGAGACTGGCTTTGAGCAGAAAAGGAGCTGAGGAGAAACTCAGGCTGAAACTCTGAGCAGAGACCTGCTAACTGCATTTCTGTGCCTTTGACACATCAGCCAAACTMAAGCAAAAGGAACTTGGCAGCCAGTGATGTGATAGCCCAAAGGCTGAGAATATCCCATTTCTACACTGCTCCTGATCTTCACCASAGACAGAATATTTCAACTCAGGCTACATTTTGTCAAATGTTTTGAGCCACTTCCAAGTGTGTATGCCTCTAACAGTGGGTAAAACACAGCATTTATTTAAGGCAGCCTGAAGATTTCATTCGAAAGCCTTCAAAGAGAAAAATGTTTCCCTTTTTTTTTCCTTAAAAATATAAAGGGGGTCCAGGAATAAATATATTCCTGGAGAAGAAAATACAAATGKGATTGTAAAACTTTCAGCCAGCATGGATCTTTTCATCCAAAAACTCAGAGATTAAAACTTCAATTAATTATCTGCATTTCCTAGTCAGAAGCCTGACTAATACCATATACTGCTGAACAGCAACCTAATGCTATTAAGGACAAAATATTAAAACTTGGAGAGGCTTAAGATGGCACCCTCTTTTCCTCCTGACATTTTTACATGCTGAAACTGGAAAATTCAGAAAGAAAGGCACAGAAGGAACAGAATATGAGCTTTTGGATCCCTGGAGAGAAGGACAAGAGCTTGAAATTCTTTGGAAGATTATGATCAAGCTTGCTGAGCTCAGAATATTTTTCCAAATCTGGAACTATTAAAAGGGACTCACACAGGATTCTTTCAATTCTTTTTCATTAAAGTGCAAGCAATAATAATAATAAAAAAAAAAAAGAAAAATCAAGGGAAGCATCCAGACAAGGCACTGTGCAGAAAAAGCAAAAAAAATATTCCATTTTCAGCTTGTGGATCCCCCTGCTCACCTTTCCAGGATGGGCACACTCACTGTTCAGCTCCAGACAAACATCAGCATGTGCACATTCTACAGCAGCTTTGGCAGGGCTGGGGAGGGGGAGAAACATTCTGGGAGCAAGAGAAAGCTGCTTTTTCTAAAAGTGCTTTTTCCAAAACTGCTGTTCCCAAACCAGCTTTTTCCAAAACTGCTGTTTCCAAACCTGCATTCTGTCCCACATGTGCAAGGACCAGCCTGTCCTGGCAGCTGCTCTGGGTGTTGTTTCTGGCCCCAGCCCCAGCCCCAGCTCAGCTGATGGAATTGCAGAGGCTGGATGCTCCCTTGGGGATTGGCAGCAGAACCCAGAGCCTGTCCTGCTGTGCCCTCAGGGGTGTCCCCTCCCAGAGCTGCCAAAAGCCAAATGAACTCTCCTGTCCTGTGCTCTGGCTGCAGGGGATGTGACAAAGGCTCATTCTRAAAATGGCTYTCARAAGGGAATGCACTCACTGAACACASAGAGTTGAAGGCATTTCTCTTCCTCTCTCACCTGGTGGAAGTTTTTTGCTGGCTGATTTTTCTCCTGGATTCAGAAGCCAAGCTTTGCAGAGATGATGGAAAGCAGCCCTCAGGAAGGCAAACATCTGCAGAGTCCTTGCAGGGCTCAGGCTCTGAGCTTTAACTCCAGCTAATAACACTTGACAAGAAAAAGGATCTCATGGAAAAACACCCTTCCCTGCCAGGCTGGGAGCAGAGTGTGTGTGCAAACACCTGGTACCCAGTGATCATCTGCAGCCTGGAAACCAAACCCAGCCTCAATCTCTGCCTCTGGTACCCAACCAAGACCTGCTGCTGCTTGGGATTCACGTGGCTCTTCCCTCTCCCCACTGGCTTCCCACAATATTTGCAGTTTTTTATGGATGAAAACATAGCAGAGTGGAAGATGCTGAACAGATGGAGCTACCAAGTCAAAAGGAGGTTTTGCAGAGGATGCTGAAGGAAGAGAATTGTAATGTTGTGTTTCTGGAGGAAACCCATTTATCATGACTGCACCACATAAACCTGAGCAGAAAGTCCTGTCTTCCTCTATTTTCCACCTCTGCAGGCAGAGGCAAAATGATTTGTGAAGGATTTCTGGTGGTTATTAAGTGGTTTGAGCTGGATGAGCAGAGTTTATTYCACTTTGCTATTGGTAATTATGGTATCATGACCCTGTAATTAAGGTCCTGTCAGCCTTTCCACGCCAAGCCTCATTCCAGGGATTAAATCAGCCCTTGGAAGCTGCAGAAGGTCAAAGCTCACCACTGCAGCTGGCAGCCTGTTGGGTTTTTCTCTCCAAATGTGTATATTGATGAGCCCACTTCTTGCCCTATGCAGTTGCAAAAAGAAATAAAATCATTTCCAAAGGAGAATGTGCAGGGCACAGAAATGCTGTGTCACTTCAGACCTGCTGCCACAGGAAAACACCAGCAGTCCCYAGAAAGGAATGAGGGAAATTTCTGACCATGGTGCTGATTCCATGAACAGGACAAACATCCTCTCTCAGGCTGAGAGCAGAAAAGGGAGATATTTCAGTTCAGTTCCCAGCTGGCTGTGGGTGGGGAGAGGGGAGAAACCAACCCGAGAACCAGGCTGGAGCTCTAAGGCTCAGGCTGTGCCAGCCAGCACCACAAGTGACTGTGCAAATAAACACGAGCACAAAAACCTCATTTCTCTGTCCTGTGATCTGGGTTTCAGCTCATCAAGTTTGTTTTTGGTGCAAAGCARAAGTCCCACAAGCTGCCCTTGGCCTCTCTCCCCCATCCTGGTGATCCCTGCTCTGTCTGGGCAAGGGCAAGATGGGCTTGAGCATTTTTTKTTTGCATTTTGGGAGGATGATGTCACCACCCCTGAGAATATGATTTAATATCTTTGCCCATCTCCAGAAGAAAAAGGCCTGGCCATAAATCTGTGATGAACAAAACAGTGTGATTTCACTGAATTCAGGAAATTGCAGTGCTTGGACAAGGAGCATTTTTTCCAAAGCAAGTTAGCAATGGTTTGGTGAGACATCAGAGTTTTGGGTCTGTAGGGTTCTACCTGGCAAAACCTGCMAAGCTCTCAGCCAGTAACAGATATTGACACCTAAATTAAGAATTTTCCTGCCTGAACAAATGGCCAGGTCCATGTGACACATTTAAATATSTTCTGATTATGAAATCAATGCCTGCCATTGGCTCCCCAAAATCAYTGCTTTTTTCCCACATGGGGAAGCACAGGAAAACAAACTGACAAACTTCCCTAAAGAATCTTTTCTKGCCAGTGCAGAAAAAGCCATGAGTTTCAAATTGGGAATCTTCTGTTCCTTGGTAATCAGTGATTTCTCTGTCCCTCCAGTGCACTCCCAGCCACCCCACAAAGCATCACCACTGATGTATTTCTCAGTATTTCACTGATGTATTTYTCAGTCCCTGCTATCAATAGGTCACATCAGTGCCATTTGATATTTTTGAATACACACCAAAGGTCACAGCAGTTCCTGCTCCACAAGGATAAAAATGACATGAATTATGGAGAGAGAGAGAGAGAATGGGGAAGTCTGGGTGTTCTGGGAGCAGCCTGGAATCAACCTGGGCTCTGAGAGGAATTCATGGCTATTTTCAGAGMTTCCCTCCCTTCCCACCCTGCTTTCCATGCAGATAAGAAAGAACAACAACAACAAAAACTCCTCTGTTTTATCTGAATCACTGTGTTGAGAGTAACAAAACAAGCCCAAGGAAATGCAAGAGCTTTTCTGGGAACAGGTTCCTACTGCTCAGCYTAATGTAAACAAGCTCTGACAGTGTTCATCATTTTCCTTTAAATAGATCTAAAAACATGAAGATTGACATTTATCATTGAGCTTCTGGACATCTGTAACCTGATGAATATAGCAAGATGTACAAGGGAAGGCAGTAATAAGGAATTCAATATACCCAATATTATTTTAGGGAAAGTTATTGCATTTTGTTCTGCATGGATTTCTCCTACTGGGAAGAAGAAAATAAGGAGAGAATGAAAATAAATTGTGATCTGCTTTTTTTCTTTAGAGGGGAGAATTTCTTTTTATTTAAAGCACAAAGCTACTTCATTSCAACTCAGGCAGTTGTTAAAAACAGCTCTAATCAGACACAACAACCTGGTAAAAGGTTCCAATGTGTATTTTTGATWCAAAGTCCAGAGACAGCATCTCAGAATGTCAAATCTCTCTCTGTGCTGCAAGCAAGGCTGGAAAGATGTGTCATTTCTTTCATCTGTTCCGTGATATTTTTCTAACTGCATGAGCCACCCACCTCTGTTCCTATCCCACCCCACATCTGCCAGCTCATGCTTCAGCCAGATGTGTGACAGAGCAGTGGAGATTCACATCTCTGGGCTTTAAATCCAGAATATTGGCATTATTTGAAGTGTCCAAGGGATGGGGCTGGTCAAGGTGTCCCTGCCCATGGCAGGGGATGGAATGAGATGGTCTCAAATGTCCCTTTCTGGGATTCTGTGTTTATTTTTAATTTATCCTTCCAAAAACGTGGCAAGAATTAAGAGCATCAGTCCAGGCTTGGTCATGTGCCACCCTCCCTATTTAAAATCCTTATCCTTGGGCCTTCCCAAGACAAAACCAAAGGGAATTCCAGACAAAGTCTGTTTGAACTCTGCTCTCAACAAAACATCTTTCTCATGACCAGACTCCCACAGCCTGGACCCTGGAGCCTCCACACAAGGCAGTGCCCAAATTGGACAGTCCCAAGGAGGAAGACAGGAAAGGAGGAGGGGAGATTTTTTTTKGTGGAATTGCTGTGTCAGGAAGCAAACCTGGCAAGGAGCTGCAGCACTTCAGCTCCCTGACCTTCAGAGGGATTTTTCTCAGCCACCAAAACCACGAGCAGCCTGGCTGAGTAACTTTCCACGGCACAGGAAACTGGCTCAGGAGGAGATTTTTTGCTTTCTACAMGAGAAAATGTCTCAGCATGCAGGGATTAGAAGTCCCAGTCTGACTAAGGCTGGAGGCTATAATTGTCCATGGCTCTGTGAGCTCATATCAGCTCCATGGCACACGTGGGATGGGGGGAGAGGAGCACAGCACGCATTGTTCCACGTGAGGAGCTCAGTTTGGGCTGGAGCTCCTCCTGAGCCTGTCCTTACACCCCCAGGGCCAAGCTGACCTGCTGCTGCACCACTGGGGCTGCTGCTTGAGGTGCCTCAATGCTCTGTTAGAGGGAGATGGCAAAAAGGTCACCTTCTCTGGGAAGGAATCAGAGAAATTCTGGAGGGTTTGGATCAAGGGAAACATCTGTGTGCCATTGTATTGATACAGAGGTTTTGGAGCAAGTCAGAGATGCTGAATTGAAAGAGGCTGGGAAAGTCAGTTTAGAGGAAATAATGACACCTATCTCWAAGTAATGCTTCTCCTTAGGAGAGGTAGATGTTTTTCAAATTTGAGATAGAAGGCCAGAGATGCTGAAGAAGACATGATTTGAACTGATACCAAAATGCTGAGTTAATGCTTGCATTGCAGTGGAAGGGTCACAGGGCACAGAAAGGTGAGCAGCTTTCCTGGGATAACTGCAGAGAACAACTCAAGAACTCATGTAACCACATTTCTGCAAAAAGGGAGCAAAGTCTCATGGGAGGACAAAATCCCTTTCTGCTGCAGTGCACACTCTGCTAAAAGCACTGTCAGGAGGAGAGACAGCMGTCAGTAAAACACACCCAGTGATGCAGGATCTCATGTGAGTGTCAGAAGCTGGGCTGGGGATGCACAGACACATCTGCTTTGCACATGAGCTGTTTGGAGCACAGGAGGGATCTCACTGGAAGGGGCTGTGATTCCACCCTGCCAGGAGCACTCAGCACTTTGTGGGGTGACACCAGGCCAGACAGAGCAATGCCAGGAGGAAATGATTGATCCAAGCCCACCCATCCACCTGCAGCACGGGCCTCGTTGGGTCCTGCTGCTGCAAAGGAACACGACAGCCAATCAAGGCTGGAATGAATCACCCAAAACTCCCTCATTATTCAAACAGCCACAGACTGGTGCTGCATCCTTCAGATCTTTATTTCCCTGACTCCAATTGTCAGAAGGCAAAAAAACCAAGAAGGMTTTCATTTCACCCTGTTTTTATACGGTGAAATTATACAGAATTAACATGAYTGGTGAATAGGAACAACACCTCTCTAATGCCRTTGGTTAAACCAGAGAAACAGCAAAACATCACCTGGTKGAAATGTTTTGAGAAAGACAGCTGTTTTTTTTCAAAATTGTTTTGATAAGAAACTGTAGGAATCCTACATCCTAAATCCAGGATGTATGAAAGAGGTTTTAAGAAGTTGACAGGAGGCTCAGAGAAGCTGGGAAATTCTACAAATTCTCATGGGGAACTAGGAAATTAGGAACTAAGAAAATACATTTGTGTCTGTTAGAGGGAACAAGAACAAGAACTCGTGCTGATGGTTCAGGATGTAAGGGATTTAGATACCTTGCTTTGTAAAGATAGAAAAAGTTTCAAACTTAATAATGATTATTGTGTATTGTTTTACCTTCATAGAAGGCTTTTGTTAACCTGGAACCCACGTGGGTCATTTTCTGATTTGCTAAAGCAATGTGACACTAAGCTTGTTAATTGTAAGCTATTGGTTGAGAAAATTCCTATAAAATGTTCTGCAGAGGTTTTCATTTTGTCCCTTGATTTAGTTTGCATGGATGTTGTTTTTCTGTATCTCTTGCTTACTGCTTGTATGATATAGACAAATAATAAATCCTACCAAGGATCCATCCTGTTTGTGAGACACAAACCGAACCGGCAAGAAACTTCCCAGAGAAATTTTTCCCCTTGGGAATGAGTTAGGAGGCTAAAAATCTTTTAGATGTAGAACTACCAGGCCCACATTTCCTCCCCTCCCTCAGGGCACTCACCTGGGCCCCAGAGGGTGATGCACTGCTGCTCGTGGGTCTGGCAGATGCCATTGTAGCAGTAGCCATCGACGCCGTGGCACGCGTGCCCGTCGTGCAGGTACACGTTGGCAGGGCACTGCGGGCTGGCCCCCGTGCAGAACTCGGGCAGGTCACACGAGTTGCTGGACTCCCTGCAGGAAATCCCCGCTGCTTTGAGCTGCAAAACAAAACAGGGCTTCAGCAGCCATGCCGAGGTTGGGTCAGCCATGGAGGGATTTCCAGTCAGGAATGGGTTTCTCCTGTGGCTGACTGCAGAGGACAGGGCAGGGGTTGCACAGCTCTGGTTTGAGCCTTGCTGGGAGGGTTTGGCAGGAAGGAGGCTCAGATGAAGCTGCACACACAGCCCTGATGTCTGCAGGAAGGAGGCTCAGGTGAAGCTGCACACACAGCCCTGATGTTTGCAGGAAGGAGGCTCAGATGAAGCTGCACACACAGCCCTGATGTCTGCAGGAAGGAGGCTCAGATGAAGCTGCACACACAGCCCTGATGTTGGCAGGAAGGAGGCTCAGGTGAAGCTGCACACACAGCTCACACGAGGCAAGCACAGCCCTGATGTTTGCAGTGTGGCTCCTCCATCGTGCCTGAACACAACAGATCTGGAAAGGAGGGTCTGGAGCTCTGGGCAAAAGCCAGGTCAGAGACCTTCCCAGCCAGGGCAGGTGTTCACAGAACACTGTGCTGTGTCAGGGCTCAGSGAGCCACCAGCCCAGCTGATTGGGGATTCACATGCCCAACAATTCCCAGGCTGGAAGGTTCAATTGGATGATCTTGAATAGGTCTTGAACCTCAATGGATCTGTGGGATCACATTTTCTTATGGAAATGCTGTTGTGATGGGCATCAGGATCTCCTCAAACTTAATTACAAGACTAGTCCATGTAACTGTTTCTGTCCTGTGCTGATTTCCATGGGAAATGGTAATTTTTTTTGGAACTGATGCCAGTCTGAGCATTCACATCTCAAGAGTTGGGTGTGCTCTGGGAGCAGCCCTGAATTTTCATCACATTGCCTTTGGTAAAAAGCAAAGGACATGAAGACTGACTTTGCTAAAAAGCAATTCCTGGCTGTGGGGATCCCTTGCTGCTCCACAGACATGATGGCAACTTGCTGSATGCTTTATTAGCCCACAGGCAAGGGAGGGTCTGAAACTCAAGCAGGTAAATGCCTGTGGCAAGTTGGCTTTTATAAAGTGCTGGGAGACCACAACAGCTGATGATCTGCTATTAAAAATACATATACTGTTGATGGAATTAATAATTTAAGAGCCTTCCCCAAAAAAAGAAGGTTCAGCATTTAATGACTGCTTGCCATGTAAGAATGAGGAAAATTAAAGCACACAGAAGTTCATGAGAAGGAAGTTTTGCATGAGCARCTGAAGGGGCCACAAAAAGCACAGAGACAGTTTTAAAGATCAGTTGTTCTGCTCCCTCAATAATTTATATGTTGGGAATTTTTCAGTTGCTCACATGACATGCAAGTGTCTTAAGGCTGACCAACACCAATTTGCTCGCCCTCCATCCTTTCCCCAAAGCAGGGCAAAATGCAGAATTGTGCCCTCCCCAAATAAAACCATTCCCCGAGGTTCACCTGGCAGTCGTGGCAGCAGAGCCCATGTGCACACACCGCTCCCGGCTTCAGGGCACACGTGGTGGCGTTGCAGCACGGGTTTGTACATTCCTGCAGGGGTTGGGAGGGGAAATGCAGAGCAGACAAGGTTCAGTCACAGCGAGCCGTGAATCCAGAGGCTGCCTATGGCTGTGCCAAGAAAAGCTGGGCATGAACTCATGAATTATGCATGAAACCCGACAGCCTGATCCAAACTGCCTTGTCTGCCCTCGGATTCAACAAGCCAAGGAAGTGTAGTAAAAGCAGAGGAGCTGCTGAGSAGGGCTGGTTTATTCCAGCTGTGGATCTCATCCCAAATCAAACAACCCGAGCGCGCTGACACCAACCCTGACAGAGCACTGGGGTGTTTGATTTCCACAGGATCGGTGGAATGGTCCCACTGCCTCCAGAGAGCATCCAGGAGCTCCCTGCAGTTGCAGAGCATCACGACCACAGCTCTGTTTTGTGATAGCTGCTGGCCAGGCTCCTGCTTGGATGGAGGCTGGGGCTGCCACAGAGGAAGACAAGGACAATTCCATGTAATCCCTTATCAGAGCACAGCAGTAATAGAGCTCTGAGATATGGAAGGAGCATGAATTGCAGCCTCACTCACTGACACATCCCAATTTCACACTTGTGGATTAGATGGTGCCGTGTGTGGGCTCCTGCAAAGTTTATTGAGCTCGTGAGGAGCCTCAGAAAAGAATGGATTTGTTTTCCCCGAGATAATGCCCACAAGCTGCAAGTTCCACCAGCTGAGCTGGAGTCTCATCTCTCTCACAGAACTGGCAGCAGATAAAATTGCTCTTCAGCTGTGTTAAGTCTATTTGACTTAGCAAGGGATCACTAACAACACAGGGAACACCGGGAGAAGGAGTGGGTTAGAGAAATGTTCACAGCCTCTCGTTACCTCACTGCCTTCTGAAAGCTTCCCAACTGGAAGGCAGGGCTAGCACTGACTCACCAGCAAAAACCAGAAGGGTTCTCAGCATTCCACTGGTTTTTAGGTAATATCTTCCTGGATGTACAGAGCCAGCTGTGCTCTGAAGCACAGGAATAACTTCCTGCTCCTGTTTTTGATCCCTGGAATGCAGCAGGCTMCAGAAATATTCCTGTGCAGCTGCTGCATGTCAGGAGAAACATTGCTCTGCACAGAACCACTTTCTGTAAATTCACCTCCAAAATAACCTGAGATGAGCAGAGTGGAGTGTCAGTCCCATYAAGGCCCTTGTGAAACACTCAGCTGCAATGCCCCATCCTCTGGAATGCAGCAGCACTCAGCATTCCACAGGCACACTGGGATAAAGACACAGCTCGTGGAGTRGTGTTTCAGCAGCCTCTGAAATTTCCAATTGCTCTCTCACTTATTGTTTATTGTAGGGAATGAGCTTGGTAAATAGTTTTTTGTGCCTGGGCTATCAAATTGTCAGGAATGATTTCAACATAAACAAGCAAAGAAAAAGAGCAAGGCTCACCAGGCTTTTGGAGGATGGAGGCTGCCACCAGGAATTCCTGCTGTGCTGCAGTTTGTTGTTGSTGTTACTATTGGTTATTACTGATAACAACAGCAATGATGGGAGSAGGTTTCTCACGTGGCCCTCTTGGTTTTTCAGAGGAACCAGAGCAGCCCAACCCCAGAGCAATTCCAGCATCACCTGTGTGATGTCAGGCTCTGCCCACCTGCTTTTCASCCTCTCTTTTGTAAGAACACAAGACAGACCCCACTGGGTCAGCCCATAACTCCTCTGTGTCCCCCTGAGAGCAGGCAGCAGCAGATGTTTAGGGACACTGACACCTTCCCAGCCTCCTGCCTTTCCCTTTGCTTTCCTTTGGCTCCACAGGCATTTTTAGCACCTGCAAGAGTCAGAACTCACAGGTAACCAACACAGTCAGGGGAGCAGCTCCCCCTGCTTGTTTGAAACCTGCCATTTTCTAACTTCACCTGCTCATTTCTCAAGGGGSACAATCTCTCCTCACTCACCTTTTCCATTCCCCTCACGATTTTATCAGCTTATGCTGCACTTTCCTTCATTTTCTTCTTTTTCAGCCAGAGCCCTTTCCAAACTTTGAACCACCTTATTGCTTTTCTCTCAATCTTTTTTTCCACTCTGCTTTATCCTCCCTGGGATCAGGGAGGGGTAGGGAAAACCTGCACAAGCATTTGCAGGCACAGCAGATTTACTGAGGTCTGCTGGTGCTTTGTTTTGTTTTCCTATTTCTCCCCTAGTACTTTCTAACAGCCTATTTACCTTTTAGACCACTCCTGAGCACTGGGGCTGACATTTTCATGAGACTATTCATTGCAATATGAAGCCTTGTTCCTGCATGGTCAGAGTCAGCTCAGAGTCCATCATCTTCTTTGTGTTTTTGGGACATGCATCACTCCTCAGTGAGTCYCATTTCTCATCCTAATGCCTGCTCCAGCTGCCTCAGAAGGTTTCTCTGCAGTCCTTCACAGCCAGTCTTCATCTCTAGCAGCCTAACTAATATCATCAGCAAATTAAAGACTGTTCATCTTCCCAGRCTGTTGATGAAAATGCTGAGCTGTGCAGTCCCCAGGACACATCTCATGGATGCAGCAGATCTCCTTCCACTGCATGATTTACACCTGGTTGCATTTCTTATCTTTTAACCCCATTTTTGCCCAAGCAGTTTCCTCTCCTTTACAGCTGCTCARTGTCCCAGAGAAGCTTTGGTGAAAGGCTTGGTCCAAAGCCTCTCTGAACTCCTCCCAGGCTGCATTCCCAGCCCTGTCCCTCTCCATCCTCTTGTGAAGCCCTTCAGAGCACTGTGATGGATTTTCAAGACAAGGTTTTGTGAGACAAGACTGTGTAAGACAAGAGTTGCTGGCACAAAAGCTGTGTTGACTCGTCCCTGGCATGTCACAGCTCTTTGGGCACTCACTCCTAATTACATTTGCAAGTAATTTGTCTGACTTCTGAGTTAGCAATTTGTAGTTTTCAGTTCCCCCTTGCAGCTGGGTGTAAAAGAAACATTTTCATCCTTCAAGGACCAAGGATTTTTACTTCTCTTCATTCTTTTATCTTTCCATCTGTAACCTACATTAACCCTCCTTCCACACACACTGYAGCACATCAGGAATTTTTGGTCACATAATCTAAAACTGTTAGGATCATAAAATCATAGAATGGTTTGGGTTTGAAGAGACCAAAAATCATCCAATTCCTGCCATGGGCAGGGACACTTCCCACTGTCCCAGGCTGCTCCAAGCCCCAATGTCCAACCTGGCCTTGGGCACTGCCAGGGATCCAGGGGCCTCCCCACCCTCACAGAAGATTTTACTCCTAATATCACTCATTGCTGGGATACAGCAACACCATGGACAGAACTCAGCTGGTGCAAATGACTGAATTAGTAACTGATCACACAGGTTTTCTGGAGCCCCTCAGATTAGAGCAGTAAATCTCAAATAAATTTAATTGCACCCAAGCTGCAGTTTTCCCAGTATAACTAAAAAGGCARAAAGAAGAGGCAAATCAAGGCAGTGCTTGCTGACATCAAGTGCCTTTGACTTGAAAAGGTATCACTAACGTTCAGAAATGAAAACAAGACAGATAACTGGGTTAGRAAGACATTTGCAAGCTGCTTGCACTCTATTGACTTTAAACAAGGAGATAAGGCTGCTTCCTCCAACCCTGGTCCCCTCAGGAGTGAGGGAACTGTCAGGAAATCCTCACAGCCTGGACAAATCCAATCCTCTCCACAGGCAGGATGCAGCAGGATCTTGTGCTTTAACTGCCCCCATCTCGTTTGTCTGTAGGTCCCTATTTATCACAGGAAACAATCCCCTGATCTGCTGCTGCCTTTAATTCAGGTGATCAGAGATGAGTTCAGTAAAGCCAATGAGCATGGGATGGAAAAGGGATAAGGATGGCAGCTTGGATATTATTTGACCCCCAGGTTTTGCCTGTCTCCTGCTGATCTGAGGAGTCCTSTGACACATTCACTAAACTAAATGGAACAATCTTTGAAGCAGCAGCAATCTGTTTGGGGGGACAGTGAAGGCTATTTCTGTTGGGAAGTAATTGGCTAGAGGGAAAGAAAAATCCTACAGTGAAGGAGGGAAAGGTCCTGTCCCTAAAAACTCAAACATGCAATGAAAAATACCTGGCCAATATGAATATTTCCCTTTATACAGTGTTATATATATGGATAGTGAGGCCCTGGCACAGGTGCTCAGGGAAGCTGTGGCTGTCCCTGGATCCCTGGAAGTGTCCAAGGCCGGGCTGGGGCTTGGAGCAACCTGGGATAGTGAAAGRTGCCCATGGCAGGGGGGGAATGAGATGATCTTTATGGTCCCCTCCAACCCAAACCATTCTGTGATTGCAGAGTTTCTATGGCTATACTGACACAAATAAATGTGGTTATATTTAGGCATAAATATCTCTGGTTATATTGACATAAATAAATGTGGTTGTATTTAGACATAAATATCTCTGGTTATGTTGACATAAATACAAATACATGATGGAAACAAACCTCCAACTAACACACGTGTTCTTGAGGAGTTTGAGCCAAGTTCTCCCAGCTCTGTTGAGTGCAGCTGATCAGCTAATGCTGCAAGGAACCTCTAGGAACACTGGGTCATGGCCAGGCTGCTGGACAAGCCAGAGTTTGCTCTCCAAGGATGAACTGAGCACATTCTTACCCCAAGCCCTGCCTGAACTTTGGCACCACAAACACACCCGAGAACTCCCTGCACCTCAGAGGTTTAAGCTGATGGGATGCAAGCAGAGAAGGGAGCGCTCCATTTGACACCAAATTTGACCCTCCCCTGCCCAAACCCTGCAGGCAGGACASGAGCAGTGACTCCCAGGTGTGCCTTACCTCAGGCTCCCCACAGTCACACTCCTCCCCATCTTCCACGTAGCCATTCCCACACTTCTGGCCACCAAAGGACTCCTKGACTTCAGGCAGGTTGAAGAGGCACATCCCCACTCCTTTCTCCAGGCTGTTTTCCAGGTCCTTTCTGCTGCAGCTGCTGAAGACCATGGGGAATGGATAGCTGCAGAAAAGCCACAGGGAGACAAAAGGAAGGTTGTTCTGTGAGATGAAAACCTCTCTCTCCTGTCACACTGGTGACATTTTTTAGCACATCTGTGCCTTAACCAGAAGATTGTGTTCAGTTTTTATGACACAGAATGGAGATACAGCAATTCACTGTGAAATGGAGCCCAACCCATTACTACTACTACTAATAATAATTTCTGACTATGAGTAAGGGAATTTTCACTTTTTCACTTCAATKTGTAGCTGCTGTTAAGGATTGGAAGTGTTCACATTTGAAATTCCTTCTCTCTCTTTTTGCATATGGAGTTATAATGTAAATTATAATTGTGRGCCTAAAGAAATGCTGGGTTTGCAAGTAGTATCCTGCATTTKCAGGACTGCAAAAGATCTTAATCCTTCTTGGAAAATTCAGCCTCAAATGGCAAATTCATTCATCTTGTTCTGCAGAATGGCAAACTTCCTGCTCTTTTCAGGACAAAAAAAAGAATAGAAGAAAAAACCCACTGTTACTTGATAAGAKCCTGCTTCTGCCATTCATCAAAGCTGAGCTTGGGAACTGCATGATTAAAGCAAAGACAGTTCTTATTTTAAATCAGCAGGAATGTGAGGACACWGTGCTGGAATCTCCTGTTTGGAATTCCCACAGCTGAGAGCAGGACTCAGCCCTGCTGTGCACAACAACAGCTCCCATCCCTCCTGAAACACCCAGACACTGCCAACAAATCCACCCCATGCAGTGCAAATATCAGCAGATAATTGGTGTTTCTCCCTGGCAGAGCTTAATTCCATTCCTGCTGATGAGTGTTTGCAGTTTGTCTCCCAGATGAGAGGCCAGGGTGGGCCTGGTGTCCCAAGGGCTGCTCTGTGCTGAGATGGAACCAGGGCCATGGAATGGGTTGGATAAAGGACTTGAGGACCATTTCATTCCACATCCAGGGACAYCTTGGACTATCCCAGGCTGCTCCAAGTGTCCAACCTGGCCTTGGACACTTCCTGTGGCTGCTCCATCCACAGCTTCTCTGGGCACTGTCCCAGGGCCTCCCCACCTTCAATGGGAACAATTTCCCCAAATATCTCATGTTCACATCAAGTGACATTGAACCTGTGTCACAGACACCTTGTAGAACAGCTTCCCCTCTCAGACTTGGTGCCTTTGKCACTCCCTGGTCCAGCAGCAACTCAACATTTCAGCAATTTCACTTCACTGAGTGCTCTGTGTCACCCACGTGTTATCAGGATTGGTTATCAGGATTGGTATCTCTGCACACAAGCCAGGTAACAAACACAAATTCTGCACTGCTGAACCTCAGGCTYCCATTAATCTCCTGGTGTTTCTGATCTCCTCAAATGAAAAGCTTGGTTTGGGATTGATGATGCCCGTAGGCCTTGAAAAGGGAAAATTTCTATTAAAAAGAAAGAAATGTCTGGCAACTACAAATGCAGCAGAGCTTCCTATGCTGACAAAAGGAAGTTAATTAGGATCTTCTGGAAGGTTATGGATACATTACAGAACAGAATATATTTTGTGCCTAGTTAAAATTACCTCTTTTACAGTTTCTTTTGCAATAAAACAGCCAGCTCATTGGAAAAGAACATAAACATGAGTCTGAAGAAGAAAATAATTTTCCAATATCACTACAGGGCTTGTCAAGTTAAACTAAACAGTTTGGAGTTTCACTGACATATGACTTCAGAAAGCTAATAGGCATCTCCATGTAATAAGCTGATGGCTGGAAAATATCAATGTTTCAGCAAAATGGCAGAGTCTAAGAGAAATAAAGAAATTTCAGAGCAGCAGRAAGCAGGAGCCAGGCTGTTAGCTGGGCCCCAAGGGAGGACAGGGAAGGTACTCAGAGTAATGGAACAGAAAATAAAGGCTCCTGGAAAACTACTGACCACTTTATATTGAGCAATTGGAGATGTTCTCAACAGGACACCACAAACTTCTGTCCCACCCCTGGTGTGACTGGGGAGAAACCTCACAAAACTCTGTGTGTGTGACTGTGAGCCAGTGGGTGGGTGTACAGTCCTGCCAGTCAGCAGGAAAAAACAAAGAATCCCAGATATATCTGATAAATCCTGATTAGGCCTGATCAGACACAGCCCTCTTATCAAAGTGCGAATAAATGAGCACTGCATCATCCAGGCAWGATCCTGCTCCTCAGAGGCACAGGTTTGCTTTGATATCCACGGGGCTGAGGCAGGGGGACACACACCCCACGGGGGATGGAATCCATTCAGGAACACAGTTAATGCAGATTTCCATGTGACACCTCTCAGCCACACACACACCACGAGAACAGCTCACCAGACCAAGCTGGGAGTGTTTCAGGGCTGTTTCTCTGCACCCCTGCATGCCCAGGATCATCTGCAGGGATGTGAGGTGTGTCTGTCCATCAGCAGGAGGGCACAGTCCTCCCTCTGTGACAGAGGTGAAGTTGTGTCACTGCTGATGAATGAGATTTGTGTTTCCCCCCAAAAAGGAACTTCAAGCTGTTTCCTATTTTGAACTCAGAGATCCATTCATCTTCTGCCTTTTCCTGCTCCTGACACAGATTTCCTCAGCTGACATCAGTGCAGCACATGGCACATGATGACATTTCCTGAAATGCTTCTTCTTTACCAAGTAATCCCCAAATARAGCAATAAAACCCCAGAAATAAACSCAGCTGGTGGAAAYRGAGAAACTTCAGAGTAACCACACCAGGCAAGAGAAGATCCCACATCAATTGGTGCCCACTGGTATTTCATTGGAAACTTGATTGATCTTTGAAGTGRTATTCTGATACACTACCAGTCCTCTCTTTCTGACAAATCAAGTTCCATGTAACAGCCACACCACTTGATTGCTGTGATTTTTAGGCTGTATTTTGTCTGTCTTTGCAATTTTAAAGCTGCTTCATCAGAAGAATGAAACCCCTGGCAGATGGGATGGGAAGTCACAGATATCAGATGTCAGGGGTGCTCTAACCAATGTCTGAGTGGATCTGGAGCTGGTGAAAAATGACAAAGCACTGGTGATGTGAAAGGAATTCATCCTCTGAACAAATGCAGGGAGCTTCTCCCACTGCCCTGTAAAGAAGCTTCTGATCTCACCTGGAAGGAGCTGCCTCAGGGTGGGAGAAGGAAATGGGGTCTCCACAGTAAAGCCAGTCCTGACCTGCCTCCAGGATTTCAGTGATATCTAAACAGGGATGTCTGTGCTTCCTTCAGCTCAGACACTTATTCTGTTGGAAAAGCAGCTCACAAATGCCATGGGAGAACCTTCCAGAGGCAAAAATTCATCAGCAATCTTTATACTCCATCCATCTTCACTCAAGACATTTTCTGTTACAGATCACTTTTTTTTTTTTTTACAGTTGGAAAGAGAAAGGAAACTTTAGTCCAGCCTAACCCTTATTCCAAAATTCTGTGTCTCATACATTTTTTACACTGTCTGAACCTCTAGATTTAATACACAATGGATCATTTTGTCAAACTGCTCTGTGGGTACAACTCTCCAGAACTCCAATTGTTCCCAGCACTACCATCAGTCTCCTCAGTGGCTTYACAGCAAGGAAAATCACTTCAGTCCTTCTACCCCTCCTGAATCCACAGCATTCCTTGGTGTCTCCTTGGTGCTTAAAAGATGTGTTTAATGCCCAGCAACAAATATCCCAGCTTCCAACAAAAATAGCTGTGCCTGCTCCTGCAAATGAGACCTTCAGAGTCATCAGAGGATCCCTGGCAATCGATTCCTTGGGAAAGAGAGCCTGGCCTCTTGTCCCACTCATTTATATTTCAAGCACTCCAGCCCTCCAAATGCCAGGCTCCTTTAGGCAGCTCTGCATTTAGGCTGTATTAGATGGCTCCTTCCATTAACTCAGTGAAGTGGCATCAGCACTCTGTCAAGTCCCATTTAAGCAGAGAGGATTCTTTGTACCAGCACCTCGTTGCCCAGCACAGGCTTCTTTTCTTTTTCTTTTCATGAAATACAAGAGCTCATCTCCGTCATCTCTGTTTCAGAGGGATTCCCCTTCCCCAGGGGCTGAATGAGAGTGCAAGCCCAGAAACAGAGGCACAGCCCCAGAGAATGAGAGGTGAGGAGATGAGGCAGCCAGGRCACTGAGGAGAGGGGCAGTGGCTGCAGGGTCTCACCCAGCACTGGTGCCACTGCTCAGGCTGCTGGGATGCTCCCATCACTGCCCTTCCCACTGCTCAATCTGAAACGTGCCTTGAGCTGCAGGAGATCCAGTGATACAACCTCACACCTGGGCAGAGTGCAATGAGCCCCATGAAGGTGGATCAGTCTCTGGGGGTGCCTGCACCTCACAGAAATGGCTCAAAAATCATTTGTGAGACAGCTCCTTGGGTGTGTTTTGTAAGGCAATAATAAACTTATAAAATAATAACAAAAGAACAAAATAGAACAGAGCACAAATACAAATACAAACATGGTGCCTGGCTATGGCATCCCAAGCAGCTCCCAGAAGCTCTGTGCTCTGCCTTAGGTACTGAATTGTCTAATAGAATAGAATGCCCAATAGAAAATAGCTGCATTTCTGAGGGACAGGTAAATAAGTAATATTCCTGTTTCCCTCTTGGCCTTGAGCCAGTGGCTGCCAGGAGAGCAAAAACATTTTTGGGGCTTTTTCTTTTCCAACTTAAGGTAAAACTGAAACCCTTTTCCTTCTGTGGAGAACATCTGCTTGGTTTAAAGCTGCATCCCCACAACCCAAACCCCTCCAGCTGCAYTGTGGAGCTCCTTTGGTTCCTCCAAACCCTGTCTGCCCACAYCTCAGAACCTCAGCTCCACTCTCCTGAGTTCCTCCACCACCAAACACCACAGGYTGTTTCCCAACAAGGGCTCACACAGTGATTCTGGGAGCTCTCTATTCCTTGCACAGGAGGATAAACCACAGGCTCACCAGATCTTGAAAACATCTGGATTATTGTGATGATCACCATCCAATCTCGCTTTTTATTTCTTATTCAAGTGTGGGCCTGGTATTTCTGAGAGATTTTAGCCTCCTAACTTGTTCCCAAGGGAAAAGTTTTCAGGAAAGCTTCTTCTCAAAACAATCTTGGCAAACAACTCTCCTTTCTCAAAACAATCCTTCTGCAGGTGGGGTTTTGCTGTTTCTCTGGTTTAACCAGTGGCATTAGAGAGGTGTTGTTCCTATTCACCAATCATGTTAACTCTGTACTGGAACACCTTATAAAAGGTAGTAAAAATCAGAGAAAAAAGCTTTTATACTTTTTGCCTTCTGAAAGATTGGAGTCTTTTATCTTTCTTTCGTGTCCTACAACAACACTCAAGAGCTGCAGGGTTTTTCCTGAAGGCACTGCATTGTTCTGTCCCAAATGTTGGTTACACACACACACACAGACACTCTGTGTACACACACATCAATTTACAGGGTTCATTTCTTCCAGTTCACATCACACCCTGATTATTCAGCATTATGGCAATGTTTATCCAGAGCCTTTTACCAAAAGGCCCTGAAGTGTTTTACAATTATTCACTCAATTAAAATGCACAAGAGCCCCAAAGAGCTCTGTTAAGTATCACCAGACCTCCCTCCCTGAGGTAATATGATAATTGGAGATTATATTAATTTTAAAAGGGACATTTTGATTTTTTTTTTTTTTTGCAACTGTTGGCCAGCTGATTTCCAAAGGTGGRACTGGGACTGAACTTTGCCCAGAATTCCTGAAAACCCAAACCTGAGGGGCCATATCTGGGAACAGCTCTAGCTTCAGCTGCACTTTTTAGGAACATGAAGGTGCTCAAAGACAAGAGGGGTGCTGAGCCAGAGTTTCTGGTCCAACACCYGAATTTCCAACACTTTCCATGACAACACCTCTGAACTGACCCCCACAGTGCCTTTGTGTCTGTCTCAACCCAARGACCCTGTGAGATTCAAAAATATGAATATTTATGCTCCTTTAATCTCCAAAATTCCTGATTTTTGGCTCACAGCTGGAGGGGAGAAGAGCAATGCAGAAACTTTTACTGGAGGATGGAGATGTAAGCCTGAAAAATTCAGATGTCTGAAAGATGTGAGTTTTCTGTTGCATATCTCAGTTTTACATAAGAATATAAAAATGGGAGGTAGGGATTAAATTAAAGAATAGGGATGGTTTTGTTAATAGAGGTGTAAGCAATTTTTCCATGGAAAAATGGCAGCACTAGAGGGAGCATAAGAATAAACGTGTAGAAGGCAGAAACTCAAGCAGCAATGAATGTTCCTGGGCCCAGGGAAGTGCTGATTTCAAGGAGCTGTGACAATTTCCCAGCCTCCTCTAACTCCTGATCTAATTGATGTAATCCTTCTGCACTCAGAAGCATCTCCCCTTGGTTCTAACTCCCAGACATTATTRCTGCTCTCCAGCTTTTGAAAACAACTTCTTCATGGGCTCCTAAGAGAGCTGAGCCTACCAGAATAAAAGTGAATTTGCTATGAGATGACATTTTTTGACACTCCAGCTCTTCTGTACAAGTGTGTTAATGAATTAGTAAGCATCAAGAACTTCACAGAATTAGGTGTCAAGCAGGAGATAAAATCCAGTTTTCTTTGATATTGAAATAGGTGTTCAAATAGTACAGATGCAAGTTCTGTCACTACACGTTATTTCCTACACCTCACGTTTTAGCAGCAATTGTTTAAAATTAGACAAGTGCCATAATGGGGAAGGACTTTTTAATCTATTAATTAGACAAGTGCCATGATAGGGGAGAACTTTTTAATCCATTATTTAAGCAATGTCTTCATTTCTAAGTACTTTCGAGGGAGAAAGGCACAAATGCAGTTTTGGACCCCACCAGGACAATAAAGGAGGGATTGTTTCACACCTAAAGCTTTTGCAAACAGCAAATTGGGAAAATCAGGAGGAGGGGACAAGCTGGAGGAGCCTTTGGGCTCCTGGAAGCAGCAATGACAGAGCTTTGCCCAACACCTCAGTCCCAGAGCTGATGGGGCACATCCTTTTCAGGTGATTTGGAAAGATTCAGCTAAAAATGCAGAGTGGTTTTATCTACAGATAAATTAATTAAATGGGAAGTTTGTTTCAGAAGGTAGAGGATGTCTGACAGCCCACACTTATTTTTCTAGCCTATTTTTCACTGCCTTGCTCCTCTTTTAGAGCTTTAATCCCTAGAGCACKGATAAAGTAGAGCACAGAACTGGGCCATGCAGTCAGAGATGACATCAAAGCTCTTCCCTCTGAGTTCATGGTCAGTGACTTCACAACAAGCCCAGATTTCTCCTACAGCTTCTGTCACATTCACTCCATGGAGGCTTCTAACCCTCCCAGTAAATAACTGGGAACCTATCACACTGCTGGGTGATTAATTAATGTCTGCTTGCATGGCCTGTGGTGCTGCRGTGGAATTGCCAGGCTGATTGCAAGGAAAGCCTTTCCAAGGAAAAGTTCCAACTTTGCACACAAATGCCTTGAGTTTGTTTTTCGTTTTTCCCTGGGGACAGAGCAGATTCCCTGGGTGAATTCCAGCAGTTTCCCTTCAGGTGCCCAGCTTGGATTGACACAGCCCCAGCTGAGGTTTGACCTCTCCCATCACACAGGAGGTGGAATTTTAACTCCCTGGAATATTCCAGAAGGCAGATTTAGCAGGCTGGATGTGGCACCTCAGGGCAGAAAGCAGCGACAGAACAAATGCCTGGATGGTTCCCAAAAATCCATCCTGCAAGGGAGCACCACTTAATGGCTTTATACAGCATAGGCTGCTGTGGCAGTCACARAACTGCCAAATAAAACATTATTAGCAGTTACTTTCCCATTTGACAAATAGATGGTCAGAGAAGTTTGGGTTTTTTTTTTTTCTTGGAGGAGAGGCCTGTTGTGACTTTCCTTTGTGCTGTGGGGGTGAAGCAATCCTRAACCAATTTATCAGGCCTGACAGGATCCTGACTCTGTGCTGGAGTTATCTGCATTGCAAGAGCTCCATGGGAATTGAACTCAGACAACTGTTCTTCCTGTTGGGAAGCAGACAGCCAAGGCAAGGAGCTGCAATCAGTTTGAATTTGCCTCTGGCTCATCTTTCGCTCTGTTTCCTTTTAGACCACTACCTCATTAATAAAAATTTGCTGGATTGCTGAGAGTTCAGGTTTCACAATCCASTGCTCAGAATTTGAGGCTAATCCAATGCTGACTACAGGAAAAGTCAAGAAGCAGAGCAGAGCAGAGGGAGGGATGAAAAGGCAGGGTCAGGGCTGGTGCCAGGCTAAGGAAAAGTGGGATGCAGACACCCTGTGCCTGCCAGCAGCTCCTGGCAGTGAGGGAAAATCTGCACAGGGAGCACAACCAGAGTGCCCTGGGTTTAAATTGGTCACAACACAAAAAAACCCCACAACATCCTCAGCATATGATGAGCAAATAAAGACAAATGGTCCAAGCCATTGCTGAAGATCAGCTTCCTGCTGGTTTCTGATTAGGGAAAAGGTGCTTTGCTTAGTTCCCAACATGATTTTACAATCTGCTTTTGTTCCAGGAAATTACATTCTCATTTTCTCCCTTGAAAAACCTTGGAATTGATTTTTTTTTCTAATGGGCCAGGAGCAGAGGTATGAAAAAATAAATCTGACTTTGGGGATCAGATTGATTGAAAGACCTGTCATAAAGAGGGCACTGAGGCTCAGGAGATGGATTTGGGTGAGGATGGACATCAGGTGAGCAGATCAAAGGACACCAAGTTAAGGGAAGTGGACCCCAAATAGGGCTAAACTCAACCAGGAGAAACCCAGGCTAGGGGAGAAGGGATTTCATGCAAAATCCTGAGCTGGAAGGGACCCAAAAAATTCTTTGAGTCCAGCTCCTGGCACAGAGAAACCCCAAGGRTCAGCCCTCTGCATGGAGCACATGGAGAAGCTGCTGCACAGGGAAGGGCAGGAGYAGAGAATGAAGTGCATGGAAATGGCAGCAGGTGAGATTTGGGTGCTGGAGAAAAGAATCTGAGCCCTGCAGAAAGCTGGGAGTAATAAATACCTGGGGGACAGGCTGGTATTGATTTCACTTAACATCTGTACTACCTGGGCTCTTATTAAATCAGGGCTCCAAGACAGGARGATCTGACTTGCAAGCATGGCTCAATTTTCTGTTCTTTGGGAAGATCCAAAGGAAAGATAAGTGAGGAAAAAACAGTGCCAGAAATCAGTCTGAATATTCTCCCTTTCCCTGCTTCTGTTATGAGAAAAAAAGCTCTTTATCCCACATCACCAAACCACCTCAGATGAGTGGAAATGGAGTCCTTTAAAAAATCCTGAATATATAATAACAAAGAATCACTTTTTCTGCCTTCCCCTTTCTTTTTCACAGAGCTGGAGCAAAATAAAATCAGCAGCCACATTGTATTTATTCCATTATTTCAAGCCATGAGGCTGGATCCAGCCATGATCTAGGACTTAATGAGCAAATTAAAACTTTCACTCACAGGAATGAAAGGCCTTTAATAAATCTAAAATAACCCCATATGGATGCTGATGAAACCCTGGCCTTACTGAAGTCCATGGGAGTTTTCCTCCCAGCTCTGGATTTCTCACCTGGTGGTGTTGGCTGCCAGGAGAGCATCAGGGGTGGAGATGGATTTCTGTAAGAGGCAGACACAAAGGCTCTCCAGGACACCAAAGTTATTTCACCTCTTCATTTTCAGTGCCTTTACTGATTTCTGACCTTAACCCATCACTGAGGCTTCATTTGCAAAGGCTGAGGTGGAGCCTCCCTGCACTGCTGCCACCAGAACCCCCCTGCAAATGTTCCCAGCACCTTGTGACAGGCTTGGACACTGGGAAAGATCAAGGATGTGCAGGAAGGAGCTGTCAGGGTGGAATGCTCAGTGTTTTGCAAATCTGTGCCAGGCACAAAGGGCTCAGGGATTCCCATGACATCTGTGACACCAGGTCACTGCAGGGACTCAGCCTCCCCAGCCCACATCAACTCCTGCAGGTGCTCCTGGGCACACAAGACCTGCTCAAAAAGCAGCTTTCAGCTGATTTAAGGATTTGCCCTTTAAGGTATGTCTCCATTTTCAAGCCAGCAATTGGGAATTCATTAACACCAATTAAAACTGAACACTGGGTGCTCCACGCACTGGAGATTTTTCCCTGCAGGTTGAAAAGTTTGGGGTTTGTTTGCCTTTTTAAAATTTTTTTTTCTGATGAAACAGAAAGCCAAGATAAAGGGAAATGTCCTCATATGATTTGTTCTCATGGGTCATGGCAACAGCAGCACTGCAGGAGACAAATGTCCCTCTCAGAGCTATATTTCCTATGGATATTACAGCAACAAGACAAAAGGCAGCTGAGCTCCCTCATCCCAGCACCCAGGCCAGGAAAAGTGGATAGATCTCATGGCAGAAACCCCTGCCTGTCCTTAAGTATCTGCTATAAATAATCACACCAGGAGTAAAATGTGTTTTCATTTGAGAAGTCACCTCTGTCCTTGTCAGCTCCACTTACAGCAAAGCCCTGCTGTCAATCTGTGCCAGYTCTCCTTGAGAACACACCAGCAAAGCCAAGCCTTTCCCCTTCTCACAGCACATCCACTGAAATGGGCAAGACTAAACCAAACAAAAAGCAATTATCTTTTTTTCTTCTTTCAGTTCTGTGTGCTAATTGTTAACAGTGCCCCCCACTCCTGCAAAGGACTGGGAAAAGTTAAATGGATTTCAACCAACACTGCTAATTCTTCATCTTATTTATCACAAAAAATTAAATGTATCTTGCCAGGCATGGAAATTATTAACAAAAAAAAAGGAGGCCAAATGCACAGCAGATGTGGGGCTACTTGGAGTGAAGGGAAAGACTGACATAAATCTGTTCTGTAATCTCGTGGCTGTTTCCTACTAAAGGAAGGACCAGAATGCAACGTGCTAAATTACTGGGGCAGAGGGAGATGTTGCTTAAGGTTTTTTTTTTTAAATAAAAAAAAGCAGTTGCACTGCTGGCACAACAGACCCAGCTCTGTCACAAGTAATTTATTACATCAGTATATCAGCTTTATTTAAAAAAAGGAAAAAGACAACAAAGAGGTCTGTCTTTGTGCCGAGCTCAGCTCAGACTGCTTTGGAAACATAAACAGCTCCAGAGTTTAATTAGGAACTGTTTACATCTGAAAGATAATTTCATTTTCCTCAAATTGTAACAGAGGTACTTCCAGATAGTTCTGCTGACTCCAGAGTTTAATGGCTCTGAGCTGCCAGACTGAGAAATGCAGAGTGAGGTCTGAACAGCTGAGAACTGAGAGGGGTCAGGAAATCTGTGCTAACTACTGCTGGTCTGATTATCTAACATGGAACAGCTCTGCAGCTACAAGATGCCTCCAAGAAAAAAAAGAGAACCACCCAGTAAACTGAAATGTCCTTTCCCACACTCTATTTCTGATTTCTTTCCCATTYCACCCTGACCTTTTGTCTTTTTTTAAGCTTTTTTAATTTTTTTTTTTAATCTGGAGCAGTGCTGGAAAAAGTGTTTTTCCCTTGAAGTTGCTGCTGTGTCCATGTCATACCTGGCTGTGCTCTGGAAATCTCTGGGGGAGGTATAAATTCACATCTGGAGRCTCCAGTTCAGCCTTTGAGTGACCAAAATGAGGGTGACCTTATGTTCTACTTCCTTGAGATCATTTTTCAGAAAGGAGAAAAGTGATTGAAACCAATATTTAACACAACAAATGGCACAAGGGATCAGCACTTTCCCAACTTGTCTTTAAGAGATTTTCACTGTGCTTTATTTATTTAACTACATGTTTATAAAGTAGTTAAATAAATATTTGTTCCTGTGGCAGTTCAAAAAATCAAATCAAAGCAGGTTACAAAATAAAAAAAGCTCCTCAGAGAAACCCTTTAAAAGCCAAACACAGTGAGCCCAGCAGCTCTGCTGGAGCCCCCAGCCACGCTCAGAGATGCAAATATTCACTTGTGCAGTGTGAGAGCAGCACTGCTGCCACTGGGCTGCTTTTGATGTGCAGCCCCAGGGCTCATTAATGCTAATGAGGGATGCRCAGGGAAGCACAGACCTTCACACCATCAAAGGAGGCAGCTGTGGAACACTTTAATTGTGGGGTGCTGCTCCCCCAGACTCTGCCCCRGGGGAAGGGATGAAGGAGCTGCTGAATCCCCTCAGCCTGACCCAATCCTGCTGGAGCTCCATCCCAGCTCCAGCAGGAGAGCTGCACTCCAGGACAGACAGACAGACAGATCCCTGAATCCTCATTGATGTACATCCCCCTGCCTCCACAAACCTCTCTTTTCATTTGGGTGCCTCCCATCAGCTGGGTTTTCACACAGCTCCCAAAAATGCTGCTCCAGGTCACCAGAGGTGGGAGCAAACTGCAGCACAGGAGCAGACCAGGCTGGGATTTGGGTGCACAGGCCAATTTCTCTTCCCAAAACCATGGATCTGGGAAGAGAAATTGGCCTGTGCTCCCAAATACCAGATGGTTTTGGACAGAGAGTCTGTACACAGACAACTCACACACCTGTGACCTAACACTAATATTCACTAATCCAGGCTGTGACACCTCAGTGGCTCTGGGGAACATTCCAGAGGCATCCTTGGAGCCCAGCAGTTTGGGGAAGAGGGAGTGCTGTGATGTAATAACATCCTTGGAGCCCAGGAGTTTGGGGAAGAGGGAGTGTTCTGATGCAGTAACAGCTGCCAAAGCTTCTGCCAACCCTGCCCTTGCACTGAGCACAAACTCGAGAGAAATGCTCCAAGTCTGAGCAGAGATGGAATCAGAGCCCTTACACCAGGAGAATCAGCAGGACCTGCCAGAGGATGGAACAAGCATGGAATGGGAATGAGGGCAGGAGGAGAAAACAAGTAAATAGCTATTTCAGATGTCTCTGATAATATATTTGCTACCACAGAGGCTGTCAATAGAGGGGAGCCAACAAAGCCAGCTTTTCCCTGCCAGCAGAAATGGGTGTTTGTTTATTAAAAAAGCACAAAATAAAGAGTGATGCACCCCTCCTTGGCCACTGAAGATAACACATGAAAGCAAAGCACCCAATGAGCTGGTCCTCACTTGCAGCAGAGCTCCTTTTCAAAAAAATCTTGGGAACTGGCCTGTGGAGAACAAACAGTTCCTAAGCTCATCTTGGGATGCCTGCACCAATTCTGCARTGGATCCATGGACCAGCTCATCCCCAGGGAGGCAAACAGGAATGTTCACATTTGCTGTATCTCCTGGGCAACTCCTRGTGTCACTCTGAGCTCCTCACAGGCATCTGGTACTACTGCTCAGGGAAAAYAAAAACCCACTCTGTACCCACTTAAATATTTTATCTCACCTTAATTACCACTGATGTACTCAGTGTTCAGTGCAGAAGATCTAATTGCTCCTGGAGGCAATGAAAACCCAGCAAGTACTGAGGCTCTTTCCCAGTGGTACCTGGAAGAAGCCCACCTGATGCTCCTTCCCATGGGTAATTTCCCCCCATTTCTCCTCAGCAGTGCTTAATTGGAGTCATTAGTTTAATTTGGGGCTGCCACGCAGCTGAGTCTGAACAGATCACCTTTGCTCTTCACTCTCATTCACAAACAGGCAGCTTCCCATTGTCTCCCTGCTTTAATCCTAACATAAAGGTTTTAATTTCACTTAAAAATGTACTGATAGCAGTGGGGGTTTACTGGGGCTGGTTAGAAAAGTGYCTTCTCCCAATTACAGCAGTGAATGAACCCGTGTTTTCCTACCTGTGATTTCTACTCTGTTCTTTCTGTGTCCCTAATTGGTCTCCTCCCCCAGACCCTGCCTCCAAACACTCAATAATTAAAGTGAAACTTTGTACTGAAAGGCAATTACTCAAAATTAGCTGTTCTTTTTTTCCCCTGCGAGGCACTGTTCCATAAAAATCCTCTGACATAATAATCTATAGCTGAGAGGTTCAATTGACCTCATTTCTCCTTTTTTTTTTAATTTCCACTCATGGTCATCACTGCAYAAAGCAGGAATTTCTCCCAGCAGTGTCACAGCCCAAGCCCCACTTCCTTGTAACACTTCCAAGGGGATTTTATTCCACTCATATTTATCTGAGTCCATTTGTCCATTCAATTTAAAATCTAAGTGAGGGAGAAAACACAGAGTGACTTTAAATTCTAGCTGTGAAAATTGGAAATGGGAACACAAGATCCAAGATAAGAACAGGGAGGGGGAAAAAAAGGCAGGCAGAGGGGTTCAATTCCTTCTTGACTTTTCAAAAGGAGCATCACACAGAAGGAACAACACAAAGGGGAGTTGTTGTGTGGGGAAATATCCTAAAGAAGCTGTTTCCTCCTTCCTGTGCCTGCCCAGACCTTCCTGTGTGTCACCAAGGGATCTGAATCAGAACATGCACTGGCACTCCTGGGAAAGAGGAAAGCCAGGTCTGCCAGGGGCCCAGATTAAAATTAAAGTTTCCCATGAGATGTTCTTTCATTGAGAACTTTGTTAAGCAAATATCAATAGCCATGCTCTCTCACACATCAGATTTCCCACTTTTTGAACATCTACCACTCATGATGTGATTTTCATAGCAGATATTTGAATCCTGAATTGATATTTTGTCCTGTATTGACAAAAATTTGTGGGGATTTGTGCTTGATTTCATGTTCTAAAAAATACATTGTGCTAAAATAGCAGGCCTTCAGAATTTTGTAGCTCACACACAAGTGGTGCTCACCTTGCTGGTATCTTTTAAGAATAAAAATGATAGGAAGCTGATTAAAGGATAGAGCCAACAGAGTTTAAATTCCACCCAGATCCCTGGAGGTTTTTTTCCACCAAGACATAATTTCCAAGACCTCTTCAAAGGCTGAAACAGAAGAACTGAAAGAAATTACAGTAATTGATGAAATCCCTTTTAAGTCAACAGCCCTAAAACATTCCCTTTTGTGCATGACCACACCAGTGACTCCAAAGTTAAAGTCACACAGGCCTTTCTGGTGTAACTCAGATATTTCCCATTTTTGTAGACATCAGATAAAGACTTCTCAGTGCTTTTTACACTAACTTCTGCTAGGTTTTTTTAATTCCACTCATTAAACCTACCTTAAAGCAATTAGAAAAGCTGAGAGTCAGTGCAGTGAGTACACTGAGAGCAGGCTGTCTCTCTAAATGCACGTGGGATGCTCTTAGTTTGGATTTTTTGGCTATTTCCAGAGTGCATTTGAKATAAGGAACATTCATTTGGCTTCCCCTTAACAGACAAACAATTCCAGAGAGGAAAACTTTCCAGTGTCCCTTCAAGAATGGTGCTCAAGGGAGTTTTGCCATTGGTGAGACTTGTTGGGTAATTAAATATTCACAGTGTTAATTTGAAATTGGTGAGATGCAGCTTGGCTCAGGGCATGAAGAGCTCCCCAGGAAGATCCATCTCACAGACTGACAGGTGTGAGGATAAAGCCTAAGGCTACAAACCCAAAGTTCCCATTCCTCAATCAATAATCAGTGCAAACAATCAGCTCAGGGCTCTGAGCTCTTCCTCAGGCACAAGCTGAATGCAGAGTTTGGTGCAAATCCAAAGAGGGAAATCCAAAAAGGCTGAGCTGACTCYCCCTGCCCAAACCTGAGGGGTGCTGGGGGTGGGCAGAGCCTTCACCTGGAAGGTTCTAGAGAAAGCCCAACTGAGCTGAGCTGCCTGGAGCCATCCCCAAGGGATGAGGAGTGCAATCTCCAATCCTCACATCCTGAGTGGGCACAGCTTTGCTCTGACCTTGCCCAGGGTCTGGACTGGCACCTCCAGCACCCAGGACAGGATCACATACTCCCAAAGCACTCCAGAGTGAAGCAAGAATGAGGAAGGAGCCGTTTAATGTCCCTCTCACCCCCATGAGTTCAGAAAGTGTCCAGAAATTTCTGTCCTGAGAGCATCCCTGTGTTTATTCCAAAGCGGAGCAGCTGGATGCAGAACCAGTAACTCAGCTGAGCTGACAGAAGCTCAGGACAGAAGGAATGTTTCCTTCAGGAGCTCAGAGCCCAGCCCTGCCTGCCCACTGCTCACCATCCCCTCAGCTCAGAGCCCTCTCCCATCTCCCTCTGTCCCCACAGAGCCCTGACCTGTGCAGGATGCAATTCCATGGGGATAATCACCACCTCTTGTCTCCTAAGAGCTGAGTTATTTTTCTTTTCCAGCCTGTAGCCATCCCTCTCATTCTCCTCTCTTTTGYTTGTCTCCCAACTTGCTGTGCTTGGCCTCTGGCCACAATGCTGGTTGCTGCCCTGATGGAGGGTGACAGCTTTGCCTTTGAAGGGATGCCAAGGCTGCTGTGGGGCTGAGCAGCAGGGAACAACCCTGCCCAGCACTCCCTGGCCTCTCCCACACTGCTCCCCTGCTTTCCCAGAAACTTGCAGTGTTGGACAAGGCAGAGGGAGAGCTGTTCACAATTCCCAGAAGRGGTTTTTGAGCAACAGATGAACTTTAAGCACACAGAGTGAGCACTGGAGCTGGAAGGGACATCAGAGAACATGCAGACCATCCTCTTGTCCYCAGGCACATGCAGCTGTACCTACACTGATTCCAGTCACAGGCAGCCCYAATTCCTGCCTCTGGCCCAGTCTCCCCATCAGGGAGCTTTGGCAAATCTTCAATTTAATCCTTCCAGTCCCAGGCTGAACATGGAGAACTCATTCCTCTCATCCTTCAGCTTCAACAGCAATTTCAGACACACCCCTGCCAGCAGTGACAGCTCACCCTGCCCAGGGGGGCTGGAATTTCAGTGTCTATGAAACACCCCTGTCCCTTGGGTGCTGTGTCTATAAAACACCCCTGTGCCAGCCTTCAGTGCTGCCAGGGAATCAGGGAATGTCCTGAGCTGGAAGGGCCCCAGCAGGATCAGAGTCCAGCTCCTGGCCCTGCACTCACACAAGTCACCACTGGCTTTTATATCCCACATTTCTAATCTCTTTTCTTGGAAGGTGTCCCTCTGGACACAGAGCAGCCTCAGTCCCACTGACCTTGCAGACTGAATTTTCTCACGTGCTGAAACTGCTCCACACTTCCACCAGAGGTTTGTGCAGGACTAAAAACCTGCTCTGCACGAGACTGAGAGTTTGCAGAGAGTCTGAGAGAGCATTTCCTGCATTACTGATTTCCTACACACTCATCTGAGTCCTGGCTCATTTCCTGTTGTGGCTGATGCTCAGMTGGCAAGGTGAGAGAAGATGAAATTCTGATTTAACACTCGCAACTAAGTTTGTTTGCTTGTGGAGTGTTTTTTTTTTATATTAACCAGCTGCTTACAGATTTTTGTCTCTCAGACTGYTAACCTGGAAATAGAAAGGTGCAACAGTACATGTTGTGCTCTGATAACATTCAATTATTTCAGCTTGAGGATGATAACTGCAACAAGATTTAACAGCTGAATTTTTATTTTTTTTTTACCTTTCAATGTTCCTGAGGCACAAAATGAAACCACARATGTCCCCCAGCAGCTTTTGTACCTTGCACTTACCCAGTGGAGGGGTTCATGATGCAGCCCCCTTTGTCAGTGGATGCTTTGCAGTTGCAGCCCCTCTCCAGTGTGTCGTGATTCATGCCAAAGTTGTGCCCCAGCTCGTGGGCCAGTGTCACTGCTGCACCCAGAGGGTTCTCTGAGTGATCCTTCAGAAAAAGAAACCCACAGGAGAACCAGTCAATCCAGCAAATAAACACAGCTCAAGGCACACATCCCCCCTCTGAGGTCCTGCCCATCCTTTGCAATGTTTGCTAAGTTACTCTGCTGTTAAATAAAYTCAATATTGAACTCAGCCATGTACAGGCAGAGTGGGAATTTCAGGAGAGCCTTTCTGGCCACCCAGTTTCCCCATCAGACACCTGAAACCCCTGAGCAGCTGTGAACATCTCTTTATTGGGGATTAAAATCCTGCTGTTCAGTGAATGCCCCAAACTCCCAAGTCCCAGCAGTGGCAGTGAGAGGTCACCAGACATGGAATTACAAAGGGCAGTAATTGATGGGAGAGGATGAGTGTGATGAGGGAGGAGTGAGAAGATCCTTCAGGTCAGGAGGCAAATTTAAAATGCAGCAAGAGATTTCACTCAGTCCATTTAATTTGCTTCAGACTGTTTCTTTAATTTCAGAATGTCCAAGGTTTCACAGACCTTGTAAGAAAAAGCAAGAACCTTTTAAAAATCTCCATTTAAAATGAAAGGCTAAAGCAAGCCAACATCTTCCATGGCCTCTTTTAAACCYAGGAATACTCTAAATGTTAAAAGTGTCAGTTTAAATTTAATATTAATCTGATTTTGGGGACAATCATTGCTGAGAAATTCACTGCATGATTTGATTACAGGCTGTGATCACGATGATGCTTTGGCTTAACCACAAGTAAGAGACCTTTCCACAYTGATCATTTCCCTTCAGGGGAAAAAAAATCCACTGCACTTGTAAGAAAGCTTTCCCTGAAGGCATAAACATGTAATATAAATGCATGATCCACTATTTATCAGTCAGTAAATGGAATTACTGTGTACAGCTGCCTGCTCCAGAAGCCTGCATGAATATATTCACTTTAAATAACTCTTTCAGCATCATCTAAGCCAAACTCCAGACTAAAAAGCAGTGAAAGGTAAAACTGTCTGAAGCATTATCTATGTACTAATGGAGGCCTTTAAACATGACTTGGGGTAGGTGTAGGAGTTTCTTCTTTCATCTGTCTTGGGCTAATATTTTTTAGTAAATCATTTCTCAAACAGCAAATAAAATCAAGAAGAGACTACAGTCACACTGAACACACCAAACTGCTCCYTCTGCAATTGGAATCAGCTCAAAAGAATTTTATCTCTTCAAAAAATGTCTCTTTTAAATCTTTTTTCCTCTGAATTTTAAAATCTTTATATAAAGATCTTGTGGCAGCCAGCTTGTGTGCAGTTTGTCCTGCACAACACCTCCATCATGAGATATCTTATTCAGATCCTGSTCTGATACAGGTGGATTTATCTTTGTGCACACAGTAATTGATGGAATAGGTGGAGAAGTCACTGTAATCCAACCTGATGTCAYAAGGAGAGCACAACCTCTCACTCAAATGGGAAAAAATGCAGGGCTGAAGATCAGGAAAACAGCAAAATAATTCCATCTAATTTTCACTGACTCACAGGATGATGCCTTGAAATTCAGGCTATCAGGTCCAGACAGAAACTCCTCACAGACACACAGCAAACTGAGCTCAGACTTYCTTTCTTTTCCCAGTATCTCCTCCACTTACTGAGCAGTGATTATATTTCTCTGAATGCTCTGAAGCTGTCAACTAGAACTAAAAACAAGGATTCACACAGTCCACTCCAGAAGCAGAGCAATAAATGATGTGAAATGTAATTTGGGACTTGAATAGGCAAACAATTATTCCAGCCCATGCAGTTCTCATTACTTGCTCAGATCCCACTTGGAATGCAATTTTATCAGCTCCTAGAGAGGGTTTTTAAAAGGAGGAATGTGATGCCTCAGCAGAAGGGGTTATTTGAAGACAGCATAAATGAAGATTATCAAAACAAACAGTGACATGTTCCATTTGATACTGAGACTGCTTGAGAATCACAAGGACTAAAGAAATGAATAGCAATGTGACTTTGATTTATTCCACCAGGGTCTTTCCAAGTTAACTTGAGCAGTAAAAGTCATTACCAAACACATTTCACAACCACTGAATAAGCAGCCATCTACTGTTAAGACATTAGAAGCTGTTGCACAAAACATGCAGCTGCTTTCAGCTGAATTCTGCTTCATTCCACTGGGATTTAAATCAAATCCTAATAATTAAATACTGTCACCTACAGCTCCAAGAGGCAAATGCCCTGCTCCTGGTGCTTTCAGAGTGTGTTCACTCAGTTCAGAGAGTCACTGAATGGTTTGAATTGGGAGGAACCTCAAAAATCATCCAGTCCCACCCCAAATTCCACTGTCCCAGGCTGCTCCAGGCCTGTCCAACCTGGCCTTGGGCATTTCCAGGGATCCAGGGGCAGCCCCAGCTGTGCCAGGGCCTGCCCACCCTCACAGAGAAAAATTTCCTCCTAATATCTCATCTACATCTCTCCTCYGTAAGTTTAAAACCCTTCTCCTCCCTTGCCCTATCACTATCTGCCCAGATAAAAAGTCATTCTCCTGTTCTCTCAGAAATATTTTACTTTTAAATCCATGAATTCAGTGGGCAACCTTTGGAAACAGAAGAATGAAGACTGAATCACGTCAAAGACTCGCTTTAATGTCAACTTCCCTTTGGTTTCTGTGTGACACTGCAGAAACTTCACAGGAAAATGAAATGATAAAGGTCTTGTTAAAGCTTCTCACACTCACATGGCTGCTTTGAGTTCCTCAGAAAATTAATGGGAGACAGGGTGTCACCCACTGAGAGAACTGAGCCCTATGGARAAGAGACAGGCAGGCTCCCAGGGAGGCATGACAGAGGGATTTAGATCATAAAGCAGAGATGACTAACTGCAAAGAGAACCAGGGAAATCACATCAGACAAGAGTCACTCCAGATTTTGCATTCAAATGTCATTTCTGACGCAGTCTCTCATTGTATTTTCCTCCAGAACAGGTTTTAGAGAGTGGGAGCTTTTGGTGTGGGATGGGTAGGAAAGAAATTGGCTGAATTATGAGGTTGGCCAAATGTTCRTTTGTGCAGTGCTGAGACACCTGAGCCCCTCCAACTTCCCAGGCTAAGAGTGATTCATTCTTTCACAGAATCACAGAATCTTTTAGGTTGGAAACGACCTTCAAGATCATGGAGCCCAACCATTCCCCAGCACTGCCAAGGCCAGCACTGCCCCATGTCCCCAAGTGCCACAGGGCTCTAAATCCCTCCAGGAGTGGGGACTCCTTCCCTGGGCAGCTGTGCCAGGGTACAGCTATCAATATCTGTAAATATGTTCTGTCTGTGCCTAATTCAGCCTTTGCTAACTCAGGGCATGGCTGGGCAGCTGCACTTTTGGGTTTTGGGCTGAGTCTTTGCTTTGTTTGCATCTGGCTCCTTTTTGAGGATTTGCTTAAAGAACTGGAGAACATTCCTGGTTCTTCTGTGCAAGTTTCAAGTAAATTTGCACCTCAAAAAGTTTAAATTCCCTGAGTCTCTGGGTGACAGAAGCTTCAGCCTGGGCCAGGATTCATCCACAGACCCTGGGTTTCTCCTGGGCCTATAAATCAGCCCACTCTCTATGAGAATGTTCTAAAGAAATGCTGATTCTTGTTTTCTTGTTACTGGAATGAACTATTTGTAATAATTTCTCTTTAAAATGACAGTTTCCAGAGCAAAGAGAACTGACCTGGCAGTAAATTACACTGTGGACTATTTTAAATCTTATGCCACAAATTGAAAGGCCAAAAAAGGTCATCATTAAGGGCATCTGTGAGTGCAGATAAAGCCAAAGCAGTGGCTGCAGGGCTGAGAGTCAGATGGGTGAAATGGGGCTGTCTGCCTCATCTGTGCCTTCACCAAATCTTGGGGTTGCACTGGGAAACTCCTACAGCTCTTTCTTCCTCCTTTTCCCTTTGTACCTCTCCCCAGGTGAGTAATTGCTACAGACAGCAATTCCAGACTCAGCTTCTCAAGCTACCAAGAGCCTGAAACCTTTGTCTTTTCTACAACTTTGACACTTTTCCCAAATCCTGTGATTTGATCATTCTATTTTAAAGCTTCTTCCCTTAGCACAAAACACTGTAAAACTGAAATAATAATAAAAAAAAAAACAGGAAGAAAATACATCAGGTCTCCTTCCAGAAATTGGACAAGATGTTTGCTTGTGTGTTCACCATGTCTTGCATCTAACAACAACAGCAATGCCCTGGGAGAGAACTCAGGTGGAATAAATGCTGCCATTGTTTGTTCTGGCTGTCTGGCAATGCAATAAAACCACTGCTGCAAAGATGGAAAATAAGGCCTAGCACAGGAAACTCTATAAATACAGAATAAAATCAATATAATAAAAGATTCAGGATGGACTGCTGCTGCCTGGAACACAAGTATACCCAAGTGTATAACAAATACACCTCCTGGTTCTCCTCCTCCACAGCACCTCAGCACCTGGTGCAGTAACAATTACAGGTACAAGCTCCTTGCAAAGGGGCCCTGCTGTATTTTAATGCAATATTTTGGGGTTTTTTTCCACAATGGAAACTATCATTTACAAGCAATATGAACAGGGATGTGAACAACAGAGAGGTGGGAAATGGGACAAATGGGCTGGGGCTCAGGATGCAGGACTGCAGAAGCTGATGTGGTGTGACCCCAGCTGGGCCAGGCTCAGAGCTGGGCCAGGCTCAGAGCTGGGCCAGGCTCAGAGCTGGGCCAGGCTCAGAGCTGGCCTTGCCCCACTTACCATGACGACCCCTCCAGACTGCTCAGCTGTGCACATGCTCATGATGGGAGCCATGCCAATGGTGGTGCCCTGGAAGTACACCCCGCTGCAGGAGGGGCAGAGGAGACACAGTCAGTGCCAGCACACCTCCCTGCTCCCTCCACATCTGCATTTCTGCCAAGCTCCAACAAACACCCCCCTTCCTGCCCCTCACATCTGCAGGGCTAAAGCCAYGGGAAGCCCAGATGGGCTGTGCTGCCTCAGCTGAGCTGAAGCACAGTGYSCCAGCCCTTGGAACWTGYTGCCCCTCATCTTYCTAAGCCTTCTGATGTTTTCCTTTTTGCAGTGGAGTTCTCACAGATTTTCATGTGAACAGKAAGTGYTATTGTAACTGTCTCTGTTGTTTTGCATTCCTTCTCCTGGGAGGAGAGAGTTGGTTTGACCAATGTGATGGGAGAGGTGGAAATTTCATCCCTGGCTGTGCTTAGGATTCTGTATTTATTGAGCTTAAAAATTAAAGTTCTTCCTTTTTTGCTCTGCACATCTCAGTGTGTCCCTGTCATTTTTTTTGTGTGTGTACAAGTGTGACATCAACATCCACTGGATCACCCCCACTGGATCACCCTCCTTTGTTTTCACTGCTGCWACAGGACCCTTCTTCCCTTCTCTTTGCTCCTTTGTTTCTGCTGACTGAAGTTGGGAACAGAAGTACAGGCATAAAAATGATAACTCAAAGRAGGGTTATTGGAATGCAGGGGGAAGTTTATGTGCTGCTTGTGATGATGCACAGCCCTGCAYGTAATAATTTCAAACAAAGTGTTATTACACATATAGAGCAATCAAACATCTCAGGAGGGACAGTTTGGAAAGGCTCCATTTATTCTTACTCAGGTAAAGTAAGAAGTAAAGAACTCCTTTTAATTACTGAGACATCAGGTGTGTTTATCTGCTCAGTACAAAGAATAGGCAATTGATCAAAATAATACCTATTCAAGAAAGAGGTGTTCCTCTTACCTTTTTTTTTAAGAGTGCTTTTACTTGCCCAGAATCACAGACTGGTTTGTGTTGACAGGGRCCTTTACTCAATGACTTTATTCCAAGAAAAAGCAGCAGGGTAAAATACAGTTTACGGTTTAATTCTTAAGTCATGAATGCCAATGAATTGTCTAAATGAGACAGCATTTCAAAGCATCCTGAGGTCTTTTTGTTAAGAAATGGGCTTCACACTGGGGTCAGAGTAGGACTGGCTTTTCCAATTTAGACTGAGGCCAGTTTAAACTCTAAGTTCACACCCTGAGTGTGCAGCAGGTGATCACAACCTACTTTGTACCAAGTTGTACTCAGGACAGGCTTTGAGCACCAGGGCTGGAAAGGAAAACTCATCTGGAGCATCTGCAGGGCCCTGTAGAGTGGGTTTGGGTTTGATGTTGTCCCAGGGGAAAGGCAAACCCTCAGGAACACAGATGTTCCTTCCAGCAGCTGTTAAAAGACTCAGCACAGCTATCCTGAAATCCCAAAAATCCCCCAAACCCTGGGGTCCAACCCAGAGTGAAGCCTACCTGATCAGCTGGGCATTGTCATGGGCCTTCCGAGGTAGGAGTTTGAGCTTCCTCCAGTCCAGAAACTCGTGCAGGCTGGTGAAAGGGTCCTGGGAAATGGAGCACTTGTCCATGTCATTCCACACCTCCACCCCCACCAGGGCCACCCGGATGTTCAGTGGCCTGTAGAACTGAGGAGGAGAGAAAAGTAGGAAATCTGTGTCCAAAAACCATTTCAGACTGGAATATTCAGATCAGAATACTTCAATGAACATTTATGGCTGAGGTTAAACCAATTTCTTCTTCAGGGCAAAACACCYGAGAGGACTCAAGGCAAAATATTTCCCAGAAAACAGTTCTGACCCAAGTCAACAGCCATAAGGCATTCAAAGAGATGCAGGGATTTCCTGCTTCTCCCTGTCCCACCCAACCCTGCCCACCTCCTCCAGCCCTGAGTGAGCCCCTGGCCATGGCAGGTGACTCTCCCAGGGCTGCCCTGGGATTGCAGCTCCAGAGGGAGAGGAGCTGTGCTGTGCTGTGCTTGTGGCTCACAGGAACAGCTGAAAACCAGCCAGGGTCACCAAGGCTTGCACAGAGCAGATAAAACCAAGTGGTTTTTTATACTCCCCCACCAGCAAATGCCATTTTGCTGCAGGAGGGGAGCCAGAGCTACATTAGCAGAGCCACCACAACAATTCCAATGGGAGAGTAATGGGAGGAAGGAGTCCAGGATTGATCAAGTCCACATTTGCCTGACAGGCTGAGGAAAACACCCAGTAGATCTTTGTCTTGTTCCTATGCATTCCAGCCATTTGCACAACAGCAGCCTTTGCTGAGCATAAATTAGGCATGAAACAAAAAAATACATTACAATATGCAAAATTAATTTTGAGCAGGTAACATATAAACACCTGTCCTCTGGCAATAAGTCAGCAAGACAATTATGGATGAGGTAGAGCTGTCTCCAGCAGCTTGTTTTTAATCAGGAATGCTTCTCCTTGAGCTACTGCCCTTGAAGTATCACTTGATAAGTTCTCAGATAAATTAAGATGCTCTCAGTTATAATTTCACTACTAGAGTCCTAATATTTTCTGGCCATGTAGCCCAACAAAAATAAACTCTTAATTTGTTCAAAAACCACTCTAGAGGACTCTTAGCCTTTTTTGTTTACTGTCAAAAAATTATTTCAGGACCAAAAAAATTCTGTGTATGCCTCTCTCTTATTGCTCTCACCCAGCCATCAACTCTGCTCCCTTATTTTTAATTCTGCCATCTCCCTTGGATCACACATCTCATTAACTGTGTTTTCACAGGCCTTTGTTGGCCTTACAACTGGGCCTTCYCTTGTTGCTGCAAATGACTTTGTTCTCTGAATTTCTCTTCAAAATAACCTTCTTTTTTTCTAGGCTGTTCCACAGGTGATTATCCCCATCCTCTTTCCTGGTGAGCAAAACCTCAGGGCTAAATGGGGCTTTTTCTTATGAATAGATCTTTACATCCCATGTACAGCAGAGCAGAGCTCATGGCTTTGTGTATCAAAAGGCAAATGAAAGGTTTAAATCTGCTTTTCCTGTTTGGACAGAAGCTCTGCTCTGAAACACTGGAGTATCAGGAAAGCTGCAGGGTCAGCTCCTTCAGCATCCTTCAGGAGGTGTGGTAGGGTTGGGAAAAGGGACACAATCCCCATGCTCTTACCTTATCAACGTAGTTTGCAATTTCAATCAGCCTCTGCTTGATTTTTTCCACATCTTTGCCTTGTCTCTGAAACTTGGAATGCAAAGGATCAATGGAGCAGCAGCACCAATGTCACAGAGCTTCCCCCCAAGAGCCAGCACATCAGGGATGTTTGGGAATGAGGGTGCAGCCAAAATCCCCCAGCACAGGACCACAGACTGCCCCAAAGGCAACACAGACTGTGGGACAGGATTTTGGWTCTCCCAGGGGTCTTTTCAGGACTGGGGTTTTGGGAAAAAGTTCTT
>CADDXX010000313.1:74025-127928 GCA_902810485.1 Alauda arvensis | reverse complement strand
AAGGAAAGGAAAGGAAAGGAAAGGAAAGGAAATCATCCCTCCTCCTTGTCCTGGCAGAGCTCCCTGTGCACCTGGGGGCCCTGTGCACACCGTGGTCAATGTTCCTCTCACAGAGGTGACCCTGAGCCAGGAGCTGCTCCCCTGAACAGGCAGCCCACAGAAGCYATGAAACCCCAGAAAGTGAATGGTTTTGAATGTTGAGCTCAAAATCCTCCAGGAGTTCCCTGGTCAGATGAATTACAAACCATGCAGGATGTTTATATGAACTAARAGCTCACATCCAAACCAGTGCTTTTCTCAACAGGGATTTTCTCCTAACTTAGCTTTTGGATGAAATCTCTTCTTCTGTGGGGAAATGATGCTTGAGGAGTCGTGAGGAATTACATTTCTTTTTCTCACTGCTTTCCCACTTCCATTCTTTTTTTAAATAGTTGATGTCTGGAGTGTCACATTTAAATCCCCTCTTGAGCTGACTGTGTCTGGGCTGCAGTGAGTTCAGCCAGACCATGTGAAAAATGGTGTTGGCAGCCTCGGGTACCATAACTCTGTAATCCCAGTTAAAATGAGCATCTCTTCCACTCTGGGGCCTTCTCCCCCTCCCTGCCACTGTGGACACTGCATCTTCCAGCTGCTGCTGAGGCTGGACAATGACTGAACACTCTGTGTATGTGTGACTGGGTTAATTACCCAACAATTGGGTAAAATAGCCGAGCTATTCCAGTGCATTTTGGTGTTTCAGAAGGAAAAGGCTTCCTGGGAGATTTCTATCCTTAGGCTCCTGAGGAATTTTTGGGAGCACCTCTCCAGTTCCCCCCATCTAAGAGGTCACTGCAGATGATTTTGTAGCTGCACATTCCCAAGCCAGAGTCCTSAGCCAGCCCCTGCACCAGGGAGCTCTGTGCCCTTCTCCAGGCTGCAGTGCTGGGTGCTTTCAGCACTCACAGGGAAAGTAATCAGGGAAAAATCATTCAAGTCTGAACAAATTTATCACACAAGATGTGAGCAGTGGCCACGGGCCAAAATTATTTGCTAAAAACTTGAAGAGCCTCCAAGCTGGAGAAACAGAAGGGCATTTCCTGAGGACAGGAAGGAAATGGCTCAGCTCTGCTGTACCTTCACCTTCCCACAAGCTCTGACAGTCTAATTGGCTTTCTGATGCAGATGGACACAGAAATCCTGATTAGCCATTGTTCCCTTTTCATGCACTCAGCATTTCCCGAGCCCTCTCTGCCATTCAGCTCCTCCTCCTCAGAGGAGCAGCAGGATACAGAGTAAGGCATGATTACATTCTCCTCCAGCCTGCATTTTAGGCAGCTCTCAGTGTCAATCCCTCTATTCCTGCCATTGTGAGGTGAGGAGCTCAGACGTTCTGTGTGTGAGGATGGAACAGAGCTGGAAAATGTGTGTTTGAGAGAGCTGAGCCTCCTTCTCTCTCCTCTTCATCTCTCAACCCTCTATCTGCCTGATAAACCAGATTTCTGCAGATTTCACACAATCCTCCCTCATCACAGAACAATCACGTCCTGTTCAGGAGCTAAAAACACATCTCAGCTGCTCAGCCAAGCAGAGGGAAGGCTCTGATGGCTGGGAGAGGTCAGAGCAAGGTTCCTCCAGCTSAGCACCTCCTGTCTGGCCTTGGCCAACAGCAGGAACTCAGGGGTGGGAGATAAGAACAGAGCCAGCAGGGTCAGGGCCACCTCAGGCTTTGGCAGCCCTGCAGAGGCTCCCTGAGCTCCCCTTCCCAAATTGTCACATCTTTTTGGAGTCCATTGATAGTTCTTACACTGACACCACCTGTGGCAGCTTTGTGATGTGAATAAAAGAAGACCTTTCCTTTGCTCTRAAGTTTCATGCCTCCTCATTTGGAGGATATGAACAATGCTCATTAATTGTCCCCTCTCCAGTGTGACCTTGTTCCATCGTGCTCCTTTCTCCGTCATCGCCTTTCAAAAGTGACAAATCCTGGTCTATTTTCTCTCCCTGCAGGAAAGCTGCTCCAAACCTTTGATCACAACTTTTGCCCTTCTCTGTACCTTTTCTGGATCTAATGCTCCTTCCTCTTCTGAGATGGAGCAGGGGAGGGGAAAACAAGAACTGCATGCAGAGCTCAGGACGTGAGCGCTCTGTGGATTTATAAAGTGGTAATGAGAGTTCTTGGTTTATCCTCTATTTCTGTCTCAGTAATTCCTATGATCCCTTTTGCTTCTTTGACTGCTGCTGAGCACTCAGGCTTCAGAGCACACTGAAATGTGGAACCTCTTCTTAATGAGTAGTTTCATGTCTTTTAATAACCTCTGCTGATCTGGGGGAAAATGCACAGCCCCCAGCTCTCCATACCTGGAACAATGCCCAAGGTGTCTGTCTGGTGSGAGGGGGAAGGCATTGGTTCTCCAGGATTTCAGAGGGCTGACAGCATGCACTTCCTTTCATTAGATCTTTTTCAGGCCCTTGAAACCCCAGCTCCACACAGCAGCTGTGTGAGGTAGGTAAGAATCATTAAATGGATTTCACAGACGGAGAAACTGAGACAGAGAGATCTGTCTGATTCACTTAGAAACTGTCACCAAGCCAGGAACAGACCCTGAAAGTGAGACCTGGCCTCCCTTCCAACAGCTGCTGCAAGTGGAAGGGCTGCTGCAGGGACTGTCCCCACCTGGGGCTCCATGGCCACACACTGCCTTTTGTCTCTGCTCCTGCAGCTGGGAGTCTTTATCATGCTGGGTAAAAACAGGAGTCAATGCTCCAGCAAGGTGGCAAATACATTATCCTATCCCATCTCATCCCATCCCATTCCATCCCTATCCTTTCAAGTTAGCAAGTCCACCAGCAAAGTGAGCCATGAAGTTCTTTTGGACTGTCCTTTTTTTGTAGCAGCCTSGTCTAGGGGAAGGTGACCCTGCCCATGACAGGGGGTGTAACTGGGTGAGCTTTCAGGTCCCTTCCAACCCAAACCATTCTGTGTTCCTGTGATGAAGCACAGGCAGTATCTGGGAGTCATTGCTGTGTCTGGGAGCTGTTGCTGTTGGTTGCTGGGCTGTGAAACAGCTTTGGTGGAGTGAATGAACAGGCACAGAAGTCTTATCACAAACTGCTCTCACCCATGGACACTCTGCTTGCCAACCTCAGCAGTGAAACGGGCACAGRAACTGAGATTTACCCTCAGCTGATCCCCTGCTAGAACAAAACATGCACTGCAAAGGAAATTTCTGAAATCTGCACTGGAAAAGGGGCTCCTCTGCTTTCCCTGCAGAGAAGGAGCCTAATCCTGTCAGTTGTACTTTGGGAACTTGTCTGCAACAGAGTCAGGAAAGTGTCCCTGCCACATCTGCTGTCCTGACMTATGTGAACCACCTAGAACTGGGGAATGACTCTGGGAGCTCCACAATTGCAAAGAGAGCACTCTGGAGAAGAAAGAAAAGAGAGGWTACCCTGTGGAGAAGGGCATTTTCTCTTGAGAGTGATTAATTCCCAGGTAGCTCTGGAGCAAGGACATCAATGCAGGCCCTGTTCCACGAGGTACAGATTTTCCCTGTGGAGCTTGCAGCATTGTGATCCTTTAACTAAAACACTGAGAGCTCTGCATTAGAATTTTACCAACAGTTTTAAATTCTGGATGTATTTTACAGCAAGAATGACAGATAAATGCTGACTATTCATGCAAAGGGTTTATCAAACTTTTGGAAGATGCTGGATCCACAGTAAAACACCCATAGAGACCTTCTCTGTGTGGGAATGAGCCAAAGGAATCCCATCCATACAGCAAAGGGGTCATTCCCAGAGGGAGAGGGGTCCTGGGATCAAACTCTGCTCTCTCTGCTGCTGTCTGTGCCAGAGCTCCCTTACAAAAGCCACCACTGCACAAAATGCAAAACCAAGGGGAAAAGATTCCAGCCACTCCTGCTGTTTGCAGAGAAATGAAACCCAGAAAAGGCTGAGACAGCTGGAAATCTGACAGGAAACCCGGGTTTTCCAGGGAGAACGCTAGAGCCAATTTACAGTTAATTACTGTGATTTGGAACAGCTCTGTGAGTAAATACCAATCTCTGATTGTCCAAGGAAGAAAGATAATTGTTTCCTGAACTGTGTCCATTGTGTACTCGAAATGTTGTCAGCCCATTCCTTTGTCAAACTGGAAGAGGTTTGGTTTCCAGCGATGGGAATCTGCTACTCTGCTGKTAAGAAGCAGCTAAAATCCCAAACCCGAGCATCCTACCTGCCATAAACACAATTACTGAGCTCCACAACCATTCTCTGTACCACAGAATCTTTGATTCTCTGGTTTCTAAAGCCACCTCTAAAGCTTTGAGGACACAGAGACCTGGAAAGCCACTGCCAGTACGAAAATGTGCCAAGCAATGGGCACAGAGAGGAGTGGGGAGCAGGAGAGAAGGGATGGCTCTTGGAAAACCCCCCCAAATTGGGTTACCTGTTCTTTGTTTTTTCTCCTCAGAGCAGCCAGAGRGAAAATGGTTTGTAGGGATTCATCCAACATTTGAAAAAGAGATAGAATCACTGAATCATTTCTGCTGGAGAAGCCCTCTAAGATGACTGACTAARGAAAAGGATCCCAGGGGTTGAAGGCTGGTACAATTTCATGCTGGTTCTGCTCTTTGGTGTCTCATTTTTGGTCAAATGACTCATGGGGGTCAAACATGGCTTTTTGATTTGGAAGTCATGATTCTTATCTTGCTTAATTCTGTGATGTTTTTCCCTTCTCCTTATCTCTGTCATTACCTTTTTCTCTCCTTATTCCTTCTCTCTCTCTCTTTTATTTTTTTTGCCCTGGGCAGCTGTGCCAGGCCTGGGCAAACCTTTCCATGAGGAAATTGTTCCCAAATATCCACCCTGAGCCTCCCTGAGGCCGTTCCCTCTCCTCCTGTCCCTGTTCCCTGTCCCAGAGCCCAAATCCCCCCCGGCTGTSCCCTCCTGGCAGGGACTTGTGCAGAGCCACAAGGGCCCCCTGAGCCTCCTTTGCTCCAGKCTSAGCCCCTTCCCAGCYCCCTCAGCCCCTCCTGGGGCTCCAGCCCCYTCCCCAGTATTGATTCATTCATTARAAGTCAAACCAAGCTCTCAGGAGCTCAGACACTGCAGAAACCTTGGCTCACCTGAGTCCTGAGCAGGTGCTGAGGCTGACGGAGGAGCCGGGGTACCCCTGGACCTGGCCATGGTAAAAGCAGTGACCCTGTGGCAGGGAGAGAAAACATTTCAGTGCTCACAAATGCTCTTCACTCCTGGCTCTCCAGCCCTTTTATTTCGAGGTGATTAGCAGCTTCAGGCCACAGCACTCAGAATCACACTGGCAGCACCTCTGCTGTCCCACCAATCCTTCATTGTGCTTAACAGGCACCAGCTCCTGAATGGAAACCTTGGGTGCTTCCTAARCCCCAAAAGGTTATAGGAGGTTTTCTCTTTGGTTTTGTGTTCTTAATTTTTAAAGGACCAATAATAAATTTGTATGACTGACCCCTCTTTTTCTGTGTTATTTATTTAAAGCTACCATATCGAATATTTTACAAAATTAATCAGATGAAAAGATCAGCTGCTGCATTTTACTGCTTTCTATAGAGACCCCTATTTTGATTTAAGGGGTCAAATCTTTATTTAAGGGGTTAAATTTTTAAGGGATCACATTTTTATTTAAGGGGTTAAATCTGTGTATCCCTATAATAGGTAGGTATGTGAAAAGAGAAGTACAACAAAGCCAATCCCAACCCTATAACTTGAAAAAAAATCACAAAGCAAAGGAAAGGGAAACAGGTTGGAAAGGAAATTTTTTATTGAAATACCCAACCAMGTAGCTGCATGTTATTAAAAACAACCAAGAATAAAGGGAGGCCTTCTATTCTGAGAGACAACAGCCCAATTTCATTTTGTGGCTGGGTTATTGTATTTCTTTAATAATGCACTGCCTGCAAAAGGCACCCAGCACAGAGGGTTTCTAAGCACATCCACGTATCTGTCTGSAATCAAGGCTAATTGTATTGCTGACTAAAGGTTATATTGCATTCCCARTGATGGGACAGGCTGCAAAGCAAGGCTTGTGTCATGTGCAGTGGTGCTCTGAATGCCACCTGCAAACTGAAAACCCTGCTGGAAAAGGTTCCCAATCTGATCAGTGCAAAGGGAAGGTATCAGTGCTGCAACCCCCAGTCATCTCCCTGTGCCTTTCTGTGSCTTGGTTCGTTACTGCATTAATTAACCTTTCCAGTCTGGGGCATGGTTTTCACTCACAAAGCCTCACACAGCAAACTCCTCAAGACCACCTCGATTTTGGTGGAGAAAGCAACAGTCTGGGCAAGATGGAATGATGCAGACAAGAATCCTCTGCAAATAAAGTTTCTGTCAGGGAAAATGTTTGTTTGATTTCCAGCACGAGCAAGKGAGCACAGAACAGGCAGCTCTGACTTTCTAAACACAAATCTCAGTGGCTTTTCTCAGTGGAAGAAAGGACAGGAACAGGGTGAGGGTGTTTCACTGCCAGGCATTTTTATCATCAATCCTCACAAAGAGTCAGTAACACATCAGCAAAAGACAAAGCCAAAACAGAAGGGAGGGAGCCACAGACTGCATTTTTAGGGGGTGATCACTTCAGTCACAATTGCTGTGGATGTCAGACTTTGTTTGTGGGTGCACTATTTCATTTCAGTGTTACCCATGCATCCAGCTGATAGAAGRAAAATCAATGCCCACCCCTACCCAAGCACTGAATCTCTTATTTGCTAAAACCAAAACAATAAACCAGGTTTATTCTGATTGCTTAAAGCAAGCATGAGGCAGAGGAGAARCYCAGAGCTCCTGAGAAAGAAATYTTTGGGCTTGAGCATCACCAGGGCWGAGTGAAATGGGGAGGGGAGCCAGTATCTCACCCCACACAGCTGCTGCTGTGGCCCAGCTGTCTTTATCTAAGAGTGAATTATGGCAAAGGGCCTGATTTCTTTCCCTCTCCACATACAACTTGTCATTTTATTAACTCTGAGCTCCTGGTTGTGGCCCATTTCACAATTTCTCTGAGATCCAGCTCTGTGATGCCAAAGTTCAATATCGAAAATGTAAACTTATCAGAGCATGGCCTGCAAAGGGACTGGGAGAAAATTGATTTCTAGCTCAGTAACTCCACTGAATTGCAGGATTTTTTYCCTGCTATCAGATCTTTTTATTCCTGCAAACTAGTATATAAARTGGGTGACCCCTCAAAAACAAATAATTACCAAGGCTGATCCATCACACTTAAAACACCAGTCTACCCTTGCTTGAGATCATTTAATAAACAGCGGCTTTTGACAATTTTCCAGGTGCTATAAACTGAAAAATAACCTAGACACTGACTTGTGTGCTAGAGAACTGCCCAAGTGACAGCTCCACAGTCCTGCCTTGCTCTGACCTCCCAGCAGAATTTGACTAAGCAACTTTCCAGTGGAAAATCGGATTGGGTTTCAACTCCAGACTGTATTGATGTCCTCAGTGAAGAGGAGACATAAAAATAAAACTGGAGACTTAGCTTTTCTCAACTGTCTTGCAGCATTTAATGAAAAATGAATTCACTGATCTCTCTCTTTCTCAGGCAGCAAAATGCACTGTCATTATTAATCAGGACTCTGCCATTATTCAAACAGACTTTGTATTTCAGCAAGGRAAACCTGTCATTAGCTGTGCACACACTCCTGTTAACTCAGGTAAATCTCTGCAAGACTCACGTGCTTCATTTATTTCCTTTTACTTCCTTCAGGAGTCTCTGCAGCCTTGCAGCTCCTAAAACAAATGACAATTCTCTCCCAAGCTGATTTTGAAGGAGAGATGAGCACCCAGCAAATTGAAAGTGCTGAAAGCTTTCRAAATGATTGCTTTTTCTTGGGGTGTCTGGAGCTATAATGAAGATGCTTCTTCAGAAATAAGATGTTATGCAGAGAAATAATTCCTTCCCCTGATCCCAGCAAAGCCCATTATGGATGGGAACACAAAGCATGGTGTCTCTGCTGACAGTGTCAGTAAGCAAATACCAGAACATAACAAATACTTTATGGGACTTAGGCAGATAAAAGATAAGCTCTGTAATTAAAATGGCTTGCTGCATTATTTCTAATTAAGGCATTCATGCTGTCAGAGGACAAAAACATTCCTGCCTTAAGAGAATTTTCTTTGTAAAAAGCAGGTTTTAACTGCTTATTTTAACAAGCCACAGTTTGTACATAACCACATTTATACACGCACGTAAATATACACATACATACACACAAATACAAGTATAAAATACATCCACAACACACTTAGGGCCTGGATTTGAAAATAAACCCAACCAACACCATGACTTCCCCAGCGAGGAAAGACACCCAAACCTTGCAACCTCTGACATGAACTTCTGCATTCTGGAAATCAGATATCTAGGGGGTTTTTTCCCAAACAAAACCAGGGCTTTTCTCCATAACTGATCAGCCATGACTGCCATAATTATTAACTGTTAATGGGTCTATTYCMAARAAAAAAAAAAMCCACAAATTTTAAAAGTCACCAGGTTGAAACCCCAGAGCTKGCCTTTAAAGTCTGCCTCTAAAASCTGACATGTGGGATCAGAGCAGTCACAAAGCCACTGAAGGCAACAGCAAAAGGAAAAAAAAAAAGATCCCATGGAGCTGTTTCATCCCAGGGCTCGGATCCTGGCAGGGAACATTGTGGATGTGAAGGGTGAGGCATCAGCTCCCCAGGACAGCCCCAGCTCACCGTGTGATTGCGCGTGAGAACCACGTCCGTGCCGTCCTGCAGGTAATGCGTCTCTGTGAAGCCTCTGGCCAACAGCCCCCTGCAAAAAAACCAGAGCACATGGAGCTTTGAGGCCACCTCACCTTGGATTCATCCTTCAGAGGTCCTGCTGGAGATAAGGATCAAAGCCAGGCATTAAGGATTCAGTGACTATGGGGAATAAGGGAAAAATGGAACTCCAAATATTGAAGCTGCAGGACACGGACGCTTCCTGTGGTAATTGTGAACAGACTACAAGTTTCCAGACTGGTTTCTCTTCCAAATGAGGACTCTGTGCCAGCACATTTCGAGTGTTGAATCTTCCATGTAATTTTCAACACATTTTAGGTTAAATGGGAAATCTGGGGGTTGGAGGATTGTTAAGTAATGGTGGTTTGTTGAAAAGGAAAATGTTTTGCCTGTGTTCCTTATTTTCCCATCTAATCTGTTGTATTCATCAGGAAGTGACCACCCAAAGACTAATTCAGCACTTGGTGAGTGAGACAAACTCCTCCTGTTGGCACTCCAGGGAAAACAGTGCAGGAACACCACAGAATGTACAGCACTGGATTGATCCTGATCATCTGGAAGGATATTCACAAATGTAATGAGTTCACAGGAGACTATGCAAGATCATCTCTGCAATGAGGCAGTTTGTTCCCATTCTCTCCACACTKCCCCTCCTGCCTTTGGCAATGAGATAAATAAAATTTGGACTTGCAATTGTCATTTTCCAGGAATCTCCAGGGAGGGGCATGTACATGAAAACTTCTCTTTTTGTAGGGAACTCTTTTTGCAGGGAACTCATTGAAGAGGGAAAGCTGCATCTGCCTCTTCTTAAAAAAAGAAGCCTTGCTTGATCTATTTTCAACTCCTTATCTAAAGAGCATTTCTAACAAAGCCAGAGAGAGGAACACTCCTTCATATTTACTCCTAACGTAGGCCTTGAGTTGTGCTCCTCATCACAAACATCCCCGAGTTTTGACAGAATTTCTGGTGAACTGCAAAAGCMCAATGCAGAAGGAGCCAAGAGAGAAATGCCACCATCACCTTCAGAAAACTGGAGAGGGCAGAATATTGAAAATCCTGGCTCTGCATTTCACAGTTCTGTTCCACTCCAAAGAGGTGTTTCTCCCTTGGGCTGTTCATTTGAACAAACCAGGCCCTTTCTTTTATTTCAAGCTGGTTAAAACCTCACCCTTGCAGATATTGTGGTGGGAACCATTACACAGTTGTGGTAGACATTTCTTGTATTTGTATAAACATTATAACGAGAGCCTAAACACACATTTAATTTTCATTACTGAATAATTTGCATCACATTAATATCCAGTGGCTCCATCAGGATCTGGTTGTGCCAGGAACTCTACAAACAATTATTAGGGAGAAAACCCAGCTTTAAAAGCCTSTGTCTTGAAGTAGGGGGAAAAAAAGAATTAAACAAGACCAAAACCAAAAAAGGAAAAAAAAGAAATARGGAAGTGGCAAGGTAAAAAATGAAGCCCCAACACATTATAGTGAGCATTCAAGCAGAGATTCTCACATTTAACTTTCAAATTTTTCAGCTTGTGGGAAATATTAGCATATTAATAGATCTGGAATGTTAAAACACTGCAGCATTGGGTGGGTTTGTAGGAACTGGATCCCAGGCAGCCACCACACCCACAGCAGGACTGGGGTGCCCAATGAAACATCTCATGTTGATTTAGGTACACAATATTAAATTAATAAATAATCATAAATTACAGCAACCAGCTGCACAGGGACACCCATGGGGCCTCAGAGGACACCAGGGGTGAACTCACCTCTGGTGCCTGCAGCCCCCACAAACCCTGCCAAAGTGGGCTGTACCCAGCAATCATGGAATGGTTGGGGTTGCAAGAGACCTTTGAGATCTTCCAGTTCCACCCCCTGCCATGGACAGCCTTCCCCTGTGCCAGGCTGCTCAGAGCTCCATCCAATATCCCCTGGGCACTGCCAGGGATCCAGGGGCAGCCCCAGCTGCTCTGGGCACCCTGTGCCAGGCACTGCCCACCCTCCCAGGGAACAATTCCTGCCCAAAATCCCACCTAAACCCACTCAGTGTCAGTTTGGAGCCACTCCCCTTGTCCTGTCACTGCCCACTCTTGCAGAAAGTCCCTCTCTGTTTCCTACTGTCTCATTATCACAAAGAGCAGCAGCTTTCATAATTATAATTATTTATCTAACCCTGCTAAGTTCTGCACTTAGCAGGCATTAATTGAGATGCCATTGCTGAAGCCACCAGAGTTTTGCTGTGCAGCTTTTGGATTGGGGATTTCATGCAGGACAGGGGAGTGAGTTCCATTTAATGGGACAAAGCACAGGTAAAGGTAACAGATGTAGCAGAAGGGCAAAGTGATTGAGCAACACACACTTGCTTTGTGCTCTGCTGTTTCCAAGGTGTTTGACAGCAATGATGATAAAGGTGACCTTTCTGCTGCTGCTCATTCTGCTCTCAGGCACAGATTTAGGAAACACTTCATAGATCCGTGGGTTTGAATACCAGAAGGGATTTGTGATCACCTTGCCCTGCCCTGCCCCATTACAGGGCTCGTTTGACCCGAATTTATCTTCTGCTACAATGGCAGGGACAGAACCAGACCCATTTTCCTGCTGGAAAGAGCCCTTGCCTCCATCTCCCACAAATATGGAGCTATCACAAACCTGGCAGGATTTTAACTAAGCCCAACGTAAACCCACTGCACTTTGTATCTATTTTAACTGTGCCAGCATTCAGTTTTGAGCCACTGGATTGGATCTCATTCCCTCACATCAGAGCTTTAGTTTTGTTTGAGTCTTGCATGGAAAGTTCTTCCCACTAAAAAGAGGAATTGTATCAGGCAAACAAATTCCTGGTGTGAGCAATGTCCCTGTCAGGATGAAAGTTTGATACAGATCCTGGCAATACTGGCTGAAAGWAAGAATTCCCAGTGTGAGCTGTAAAAGACTGGTAAGAGCACCAGGATGATGGAATCCCACAGCTGGACTAACCTAAGGAAAGGAAAAGAATGTCCCAGTGTGGAACACAGAGTTGTGGCTGCCCCTGGATCCCTGGCAGTGCCCAAGGCCAGGTTGGACACTGGGGCTTGGAGCAGCCTGGGACAGTGGAAGGTGTCCCTGCCCATGGATGGGGTGGGAATGGATGGGATTTAAGCTCCCTCCCAACCCAAAGCACTCTGTGATTGCATGACACCAAACCATGGAAATTCCCTGTGTCACTGGGAACAGGAGACAGCTTTTCAGGAGTCTGCACCAAGCCTCCCTCAGCCTGCYCACTCAGACATCAGTGCTGAGACATCTGCTGTGCTGCCACATCCTGGTGCCAGCCTGAGCACAGGCCAGGGAAAGGTTTCCTCCCCACTGCACAGGGTCAGGGCCTCTGAGAGGCTGCAGGGAGTTCAGCAGCTCCTGGCAGAGGAAGGAGCTTTCATCCCCACTCTCAAAATGTCCAACATCCTAAAAGCTGTGCAGCTGGGAATGGAGGGTTGGTACCCAGGACAGCAAGGCATTCCCTGACAGGCTGTGAAAATCAAGTGTAACAAGCAGTCGAATTCCACTACTGAGTGTGCACCACTTCACTTTCCAATGATGGCAATGATGTTCAACACACCAAACAATCAATCCAGCATATGTATCTATTAGGTAATCTAATAACCCTCCCACCCCCCAAAGATAGGCAATATAAYGGATTGATTTACATTTCTGGTTTTGACCAGAGTAAAGGAGATTAATAGAGGAAAGTAAATTATTTTAGATGGCAAGCTACTTAACCTAATTGGATCAATGTAATTCTGAAAGAGCAGGGATCAAAATAACATTAATGTATCATAGAGCAATTCATCACCATGTCTGGAGTTTCAAATGCTGCCAGCTACAATGCTCAGCAGCACCAGATGATTATCAATACTCTGCCCTGCATGAAGAGACAGAAACAAATGCTGTGGGGAACTGCATCAGCTGCTTGATGTGATTTTAAAAGATCACCTGAAACAACACTGCAGCTTTCTCACWGATGCTCCTCAGATGCAGAAGTGCCATTCTTGAGCACAGTTACTCACAAACTTAGTCACTCAGTTTATCAGCACCGTGATTTTTTCTCATTTCACAGAATTACAGGATGGTTTGGGAAGGAAGGGACTGTAAAGCCCATCCAGTTCCAGCCCCTGCCATGGGCACAGACACCTTCCTCTAGACCAGGTTGTTCAGGATCAAATTTCCCAGAGCCAACTGAACAAACGGAAGCTTCCATTTCCCGGAAAGATAAATTTTATGCCTCCTGATCTCTGACAGACACAGCACAGGCTCCCTCATCCTCTGTAAGTCAGCAGAAAGCTTCCAAGTCAGACTTGCTGAAACATTTTCAGGTGTCAAGGCAAGTAACCTAAGCCTCAGAGAATATGATGAGTGTTATTTAAACTTCTAATCCCCACCTTCCTGGCCCCCCAGAAGGTGAAATCTGAGGTGGTTGGTTTGGGGAGGGGAGAAATGTCCTGGTTCAAGCACATCAGATTTTTTTCCCCTCAATCCATTTAATGACAGGAGTGGTAATTTAACACACTGCCTCTCACTTGCAAATGAGAAAATCAGTCTCTGCTCTCCAGGCGCCGATACATTATTTCAAAAGGTTATAATGATATTTCATCACCCAGGGAGAGCCAGACAGACAGTCACAGGAGTCAGAGATGGAAAAAAAAACTCTGGTGGATCATCCAAAGGGGCCTCCTGGAAGCCAAGTGTGCCTCAGATCAACCCAGGTTCTGCCTCATCCAGCTGCAAATGTCAGGAGCAATGCTGATCCCACCACTTTCCAGGGGAGATTGCTCTGCATTCCAACAGATTTTATTGTTGTGATGCATTTCCCAAAATCCAGCCTTTTCTGGTTTTTCCTAGCTCACTCCTTTCACCAGCTGAGACAACTGCTTTGCCTCTTGGCACAGCTGTCACTCACAAAGGTGCAGATTATTATCAAACTGTCCTTCAGCCATCCAGGCACCAGGTACAGAACATCAGGCTGTGAGAAAGGACACTGTGCACTCTTCATGGCACTGCTACTCAGGAAAAGTCTCAGCAGCATCTCAGCAGGAGCAGACCCTGGGGTTCAACATCACAGGGATGCCCCYCTTTGGTCACCTGGTTTCTCAGTAGTGGAGAGAAGGTGCTGTGCCCTACTGAGCTCTGCAGAGGAACAAAACACTTTGTGTGCTCTGAAGGCTGATTTTCTGCTTCCCCTTGGCTTTGATTCGTGGCTCTGTGCAGTCACTCTACTTCAGGAAGTGCTGTTTTAGGAAGAACATTGAAATTCTCTGTGAAGGATGGCAGTCAGCTGCTGTGCTGCCCTGTGGGACAGTGCCCAAGGCAGAGGTGTGCAGGGTGCCTCAGGTGTGCTGTGCTCCTCCCTTCCCCTCACACACCCCTGACCTTCACTCAGACTTTTCACTCTTTTTTGTCCTTCCCAATGATCAAGTGCCTGTTTTCTCCCTCACTGAAGCACTGCCTCACTCTGTTACACAAACTCYTATTAAAACCCCTCTGGCGATGCATTTGAAAGCTCTCCTGCATCTGGGGGAGGTGACGAGACTGAAACAGGATGGTGAACAAGCAGTTAGAAAAAAAATGCCATTTATTCTGCCTGCTGACACCAGCCTACTCCATTAATGCTTAAGCATCTCAATTCAGGTCATTCTGACCTTTACACTGAAATTAGTTGTTATTTCTTCAATTGCTTTTGCTGCATTTTTTTTCCCAGGTACATCCAGAGGAATAAACAAGTCTGTCGAAGCTGCTGCCTGTGCTCTGGTGGTCTSAGTGCAAGCACTCACAAAGGGGATGTTCTCAGAGGTGTTTTCCAATTCTTCTTTCTCATTACAGTGTAAAAAATGAGTTCAGCATGGGTAATGAGTTTCCCATGCACAGGTACCTAACACCATCCTATTCACAAAACCACCTCATATTCTTTTAAACACGCCACGTTCTTTCCCCCTTGTTTAATTATCTGAAGTGATTTGAACTGCTTTTGGACATTTTCCCATTGAATGTCTCCATAATATCCTACCTGCCACACTCCAGTGTGCTGCCACAGAGGGGCTGCAATGTCATAATTGAAGAACCTGAGAGATTGAGAGTCGTGAGCTTAATTAGCACAACAATTCAGAGGAAAAGAGGGGAGTAAAATAAAACTGTAATAGCTGGGAAATCAACCAAGCATCCCAGGTTTCAGCAGCAGCTCTGTGGTTGTAGCCTGCAGCCTGTTTCACATGGTCTGGGGATGGACACTTTGACTAGATCATACACCAGATTTGGAAAATTTGTCTTTGTGCTTGCACCCAGTCCTTCTGATGTAGRAATTGGTATCATCCTGTGCCTGTTGGAGTCCAAGTTAAAATATATCCCCTGGAATGAGTGGAATAGTGCCTGGCACACTGAGAGCCAATTTAACCCGTGGTACAGGGGAGAGCCATGCTCTGAGTGAGCCCTGGACAGTGTGAGGGAACAGACACTCCCATCCTTGGCTGCTCTCTGCTGGAACAGGGAGAGAAGAGGGACAAATGCACCTTTTAAAGCCTCCAAGCAGCCTGTGCTCATAACTCATCACTACATGTGGTGGCAGCACGCAGAAAACCCAACTGAGCCAACAAATCCCAACAGCTGAGGGAGAAATGCAGCTCCCTGGCTGGCAATCACCCAGTGATGGAGAGCTTCCTTCTCTCCTGACTGCTGGGCAMACAATCCATGAGCTTCACCTCCCCACATTTCAACAGGCACAGATTGAAATGAAATCCAGCACGTTGGCAGCCTCCTGTGCTGTTCTGGGCCCTCAGTGCACACCCCCTTCCATCACTCATTGTCACATYTATGTCACCATTTCCTTGCCAAAACTGCAGCATTTATTTATCACCCTAATTCCAAAACGTTAATGAAGAGACTACTGCTAACCAGTGGGGTGAGGAAAGCATAAAGAAGATAAATAACATGTTTTCCAACGAAGCAGATGAGTAAAAACAAGTTATTTCCCTAAAATGGCCTAAACTTAGTCAAAGATGTCCAGGGTATCCTAATGGGATAGGTTTGGGTGACCCTACACCTCAGATGGATGTTGAGGGAAGAAACAACACACAGGGCACATGTGGGGGAATCAAAGGAAGACCAGCAAGGTTCCCTCTGGCTCCACAAGAGAGCTCAACAAATCTTTTCCAGCAGGAGAGGGAATGGCAGCACTTCCATGGATTTTGACTGGAGCTGATCAATCTCACACATCCCAAAAACCAAACTCCCAACTGGATACCCAGCCTTCCCATCTTAACCTCAAAGGCTTTCTGGCTGCTTTTCACTGTCCAATTCTGATACCCCAGAGCTTACAGCACCTCTCCTGGAGCTGTTCTTGTAGAGGAATATTTCATCTGAGCTCCCTGAGCTTCCCTGTGTGCTGGATTCACAGAAATCCTGTCACTGGTTCAGCTGGGCTGGGTGCCACRACAAACAAACATTTCAGGAAAGGCTCCAGAACAGCACCAGCCACAAACTGCTGTCAGTGATGGAGAGGTGCTGGTGCTTATTGCCTAATGCATTTTTGATGGGGAAATGCAATCTTGTACATTTAGGCAAAGCCTGCAGGCTGCCTGCTTTGGGGAGACTTTGCTGCTCCAGCTACAATAAATGGTTTCAACTTGGGGTAGTGGAAGTGGCTTCAGTGAAACCCTGAAGTGAAAGCATTCTGCTGGAAATAACCACTGGGCTCCTGCACCTCTGAGGTACCTGTGGCAGAGATCAGAAGGAATGTGCTCTGCTATCCCGCAGGCTGAGCCCTGACCCATCTGTGCAAGGGAGAATTSTGGATTAGCTTGAGCTGGACTAAAGTCTGACAGGCTCTGGAGCTCCTGGCTGCCTGTTGCAGGTTCTTTTTCTTGTCCTTGCCAAGGTCAGGATGGATGATACATGGGAAATAGAAGTTTGAGTTCAGACTAGGTGATGTATTATATCTTATCTATTTACAGTCTCACAGGCTGTGAGTTCTGCACTCCAACTAAGCACAACATGGAGCACTTCTCTATCTCTACCAAGACTTTTCAAGGACAAACCATTTAATTATGAAATGCCACCTACATTATTTTTACTTTAAACCAAATAACCGACTCCTTGTATTCTGCATTAAGGACTTGTTCAACCAATCACAAAAACCACCCAAACCCATGAAGAAGGTGAAGATGAATGTGCAAAAAGACAACTGACCTAGGCCCTAAAACCTTAAACTTCAAATTTAACCATAAAAACTTWAAGTTTTCCACCCTGTGATATTACACATTTCTAATCAAACTACACACCCATAATCTCAGGACTATCACTCATTTTTTTGAAGCCTTTTCCAGGTCCAGTGCAGTGTTCTCTTGGGGGTCAGTGCCTGTGASCACAGAAAGCCTGAAATTCTCAGTTTCCAGGGTTCCAAGAGCTGCCCTGCCAGGGATCTGTTCCTCACATGGCAGTGCTGTGGYTGCTGATGAAAAGCACACTTCCCAGCATTTTGCTTCCACTAAAACATGTACAAGACAATCTAAGAGCTTTTTATGACATTCTGGTCCTGCCTGCCCAGTGCAGCACTGGAGCTGCAGATTCAGGAAACCCTGAACAAAACCAAGGCTCCCCAGAATCACTGAGATGTTTCAGAAGCTCAGAGGCAAATACATCACAAGAGGCAGACATGATCTTTTTAATGCAGTATTTTCCAACATCCCATCCCTGCCTTTCACAAAACTAATTCTTCCTAACGCTCCYAGGATGGCATCTTTTCAGTCAGTAGTAAGTCTGGAGATATACTGGGCTGGAAAGCTGTCAAATTCTATTTGAAATGTCTCAGTTAATTAAATATGTCACTCGTAGCAGAGTGAAATTATGCTGCTGAACAGATGTCACTGGGCAAACTGTCTGACTGTACTTGCATCTGAACATTTTCAGACTGCTACGGAATCCTGGTTAAAAGATCCAAGAAAACTGCTCGTAACAGGGAAAATTTATAAACACAGAAATTTAAGTAACTCCAATGAAAAATCAGAACTTATTAAAATAGAACTAACAAAATGCAAGCAGTGCTGAGGGATTACAAAAGGTCATTGCAAGCATCTGCAATACTTCTAGGAAGCCAAGCTCCTACAGTAACACAGAGCCCAAGTTTATCCTCAGACTCCAACCAACAATTACACCCTCTCTGTGCCTCGTTCTTGCTTTGGAGTGTGTGCCTGTGGGCTTGCATTTGCATTTTTAATTTTAAAGAAGTTTTGTTGCCATCTCTGCCAATTTGCTGAAACATGAAATCGCGTTTTTGTTTTTAACTAAACCCACAATTTCCTCCTTGCCACCAGCATGATCCATTTGCTTTAAGCAAGCTGTGCTCATATTTCACTCACAGCATCATGGACTTTTAGGGATCTGTCTTCACTTTGCCCTGTGCCTCACTGTCCCTCTSAGTAACCTTTTAAAATGTTGGGTGAAGAGGGCAGAGATCATRAGGAGATCTTTGTGCTTAAATCTGYGTTTAAATCCCAAGCCTATAAATCTGCTTTAAAACTCAGTAGGTGCAAAAGCCCTAAAATAAGCTGCAGGTTGTCAGACCAAAGGTCCACCTCATCCTATATTCTGTCTCCACCAGTGGCCAACACTAAAGATATAACTCAGGAAGAGGAGAAACATTCTGCATCTACATCCAAACCACTGCTCCTGCTCTGCCTCTGAATCCTTTATGAGCCAGGGATCAATGCAGGGTGGAAACTGAGATGAAACACAAGCTCACAAGGGTGTTCTCAGYGTCTCCTGCCACTCTTCCTTCCCAATTAAAGCAGTGACTTCCAGGAAGATCARTTAATTGGGTAGCACAAGCAGGCTGCAGCTCTGTGCTCAGGCTCAGGGCACAAGCACAGCATGCTATGCTCTGGAGGCTGCTCCCATGGGGAAGGCTTTCATTTCAGTGCCCAGCAGCAGTTTAGTGGGACAGAAAAACAGCCAGGAACATTCCCACTGTGCCAGGAACGTTCTCACTGTGCCAGGAACGTTCCCACTGTGCCAGGAACCTGGCTGGTTTGGTTTGGAGGCTGCCTGGGGATGCTCATGGCGTTTTCTAGGGTGTGAGGGTTGTTCTTACCTGAGCAAGCAGAGCTGTGTGGAACCCCTGTTAACTCCTGTTAACACAGACCCCTGTGAATTCCTGTTAACACAGACCCCTGTTATTTCCTGTTAACTCCATTCCCACCCAAAAACCCCACAGCTGCTCTCTGGCTCTTTACTTGCACAGAGGCATCACTGAAGGGTGCCTGTACCACTTCTTAAACAAGGGCATCCTCAGAAACAGGGCTGCTCCCACCCTCAGCCCCTGGACAGGGGAACACATCCCAAACTCCCAGCAGCTGCTGGAATATGGCACTTTGGTGTCCTGGGAAAGCCTGAAGGGATATTTCAAATAACATCAGGCTGTACTCTCAGGAGATTATGGCTCGTTTCCAACTAATTCTGCTTCAAGATATGACTTAAAGTTAGGATGGGGTAATTCAAAACAAAACCATGGGCCTGAGCTACCAAGCAGTGAGTGAGTTTATAGAGTGGAGGCAGCTGAAAGGATGGGGGTTGAAATATTCCTCCTTCCTTTCTCTTTCTTACCCATTATGTTCCCACATTCCCTGCATTTTGCCTTAACCTTTCTTCATCTCTCCACTGCCTCTCCTTTTCYCTGCATTATTCCCCCACTCAGCCCTCCTTCCATCACCTCTTGCATGCTGAGGTTTAATTCAACAGAAGAAACATTCTCCTTGGTACATAAGAACACACAAAAGCAACAGGAGCACCCAATGAGCCTGAAAGCTGTGGTATCTCACAGGGTGTGGGGCTGGCACCTGCCCGTGCCCAGCTCCACAGGATGTGGCAGCAGTGGGACCCTCCTGGATGGAGGGAACACCCCTACTATCAGGTCAGGATCCATACTCATGATTTTCAGGCAGCAGAGGAAGAAAAACCACTGAAATCAGGAAGGGTAAATTAGTTTTTAACGCCTTCCTTTGCTTTTTCACCTCTCTCTCTGCTCTGCACTTTGCCTGAATCCAATTCCTCCACTCTGCCCTGTGTCAGAGCCCTTCAGGAGCAAATTAAACCCATCAATCCARCAGCAAATGACTGCAGGGGAGCATCAGAGCAAGGCCTGTGGCTTGGGAGAGCTGAGGCACTGACAGCAGCCCCGGGCATGGAGCAGATGGAGCTGGGCAGGAAGGACAGAGAGGGCTGAGCCATCAGCATCCCCCCTCCTCCTCCTCCTCCTCCTCCTCCTCCTCCTCCTGCACTCAGAGAAACCCCACAGCACCAGCTCCTTCTTCCTTCACTCATTCAGGAGCTGAGCAATGTCAGAGGCAGATTCTGACTCCTCTCTGCAGGGAGGATTTGAGCCCAAACTCACTGCTCACCCACTCTGGGGCTGCRCTGCTGCTTCAGTGAGGGAAGGATCAGACACCATCTTTTAGYGCTCAAGACACAAAATTCTAATTTTCTTTTCAATTCCAGGAAGTAATTAGTTTATAATAACATTTAACATTCAGTTGCTGACAGAGATATGACACTTATCTTACATAAGTCATTTTAATTATTCCTACCAACCAAGACCTCAAAAATATTGTGCAGTCTGAGCTAACAATGCCTTCCCAGATATTTTTGGTTCTGCTGTCATTTGAAAAATTGATGCCTAGAGCATCAGCATTTATCAAGCTCATTATAGATTTCATCCAAATGACTACAGATAATTAAAAGTATGCTTCATTTTTATTGTAATGTTTCCCCCCCTAACAATGCAAAGTAATTCTGTTGTTGCTCAGGGTTTTAGGAATTAATACAGACTCATCTGCCAGAAAATGAACTTCCACAGGATTACAGGCAAACTATTCATATATCCAGATGTGAGTCAAACAGGCAGAAATTTTATGTGCACAAACACAAGTATATTCATATAYACTTTGGAGTACTATATGCAGTTTCACATATATTAAACAGTCTTAAAAATTAATTGATAATTCAGAGAGAGCTACAGACTCTTGGGTGACCACTCCCTGAAAATCAGCCTTCTCTAAAGCACCTGGGCACACTGGACAGACAAACTCCCTTCAGAACTTTATTTTATATTTACATTTATCTGTTTCTAGATGAAATACATACACCTGCTGCCCCATCCTCTTCCATCACCCAGATTTATTCACACTTAAATGAAGCAAGTTTATGCTACTACTGCTGATCTGAGAAATGCTGGCAGCCTTTGCTTTGTTTTCTGTAACTGTGTGAAGAAACAAATCTTTTGGGAAACTGCTCAGCAGGATTCTGGAGAGCCCCCCTGGCCCAGCTGAGGTTTAAGTGATGTATTGGAAGTTTTTAGTGATGTAAAACCCTTCAGGAGATTTCTGAGCTTGCTCTGCAGTGGGAACTGTGTCGTGCACAAGAGAAACCCAGGATTGCTGGATAAATGTAGGGTTGTATTTCCACTGAGAACTGAATTAACTTATTTTTTTTTCTATTATTCATGGATCAGGTTATGATGTCTGTCATACCTGGAACTGCTATGACTCTTGTAAATGACTGTCCTAGGGTGACAGTGCTCATACAGAACTATAAAATTTATGGYTTTTTAGTGCTTCTGAGGTTGCAGKATTCAGTACAACCCTGAGTTTGACTGGCACAACCACAACACACTGCAGAAATCTGCTCCATCCTAGGATCCTTAACACTACTTGAATTAATTAACTTCATGTATGATCAGTTTTCCTTGGCACTCCCTTATCACCAGGAGCTTTATGCTTTTACATGACTTCCCATGTTACTTTGAAACTCGRATCACCTATAAATAGCAGTGGCATTAAAAAGCAATTACAGAKACATGCCTTTTTAATGTCCCCATTATCATCCACACTGGCAAATCACAGAGATAATATTTAATGAGACAGACACAGAAGAACCTCTCCTGATTTAGTGTTAACATCCACGTGGAGCTGCCAAGGGGTTCTGAGGCAGTTCCAGACTGAAATAAGAAAGAAGAAAAAAAAAACCCATAATGAGAAGCATCTGACATAAATATTAGGAAATTGATGTATATTTTATAAAGGCCATTTCATCCAAGACAGTTTAGGTTTCCTCCCACTCACAGAATGGATTCACAGTGAAAARCCCCTTGACTCAGGAGGATATTTCACACGCAGATTTGGATTTTATGTAAATTATTTAAGTATGTTTTAGGAAGTTTGGGCAGTGATGTAGAAATGTTCCCCTGCCTGYGCACATCAGTCAAAGGAGTAACACTCATCACCAAGGAATTCAGCAGGGGAAAAGTTCTGCCAGCAGGCTCAGGACTAGACTGCAGCATGGAAAAGATGAGGCTGTGGGATCCTWCCCCTTCCATTTGTGTCCTGCTGATGACAGSAGGAGCAGGCAGKGCCTGGGCTGCTCCCAGAACTGCACATGGCAAACTGCACAAACCCAGAGAACCTGGAGACACATGGGAGTGCCATGATAGCCAAGAGGAGAATCTGGCAACCTTTACAAGCAGGATCTCAAAAGAAAGGTTAATTACATGAGAGGGTCAGACTTTTTGGCTTTATTACCAAACCTCTCAGAACCATCCTTCTTCCATTTTTGTTTTTTGGGGGGAGGGTTTGTGTGTGGGGTTTTTTTTTGTTTGTTTGTTTGGGTTTTCTGTTAGGTTTTTTCTTTTTGAGGGGTGTTTTTTTGTTCTAGTTTCTTGTTTTGTTTTTGTTTAACTGATGGCTGATGTGTGGATTGCAAAACAAACCTGAGCTGCTGTGAGATCAGACAGTGATATCACCGTGCAAGGGACCCAGTGCAGCCACAGTCCCCTTTCCCCCCTCAGCTCTGCTCTCAGGCTGAGCAGGAAGGAGSTGCTGCAGGAATCCCCAACATTCCCCGGTGATGAGGAGGCAGAGCACGGCTGAGGTGCACCGAGTGGGCAGAGCACAAAGAGGAGCAGTAAAACTGCCTGACACCTCCTGCATGCAAAGCTCATCCATCCCAGGGATGGCAGCCCAGCAGCTCAGCCAGCTCCGCGATGAAAGGCACAAAAGGAAAACAGAAATSAGGGAAATCAAAGCAAAAACTACCAGAGAAATAGGCAGAATTATTATTTTTGTTAATGTTTGTGGGCATTTTTCGGTGTTAGCAATGCTTTGGAGCAACCTGCCACTGCTTTGAGTGCTCTGAATACTAATTAAAAATTAACTCTATCCCATCCAAAACCAGGACAATRCTTTTCTCCAGTTCCTGGAGATTTTTATGGGATGTTGTTGTTTCCTTAAAAAACCCATGTTCACTGGACTCACATTTGGAGCTACAAGTAGGGGTTTCATTTTAGCAACAAACCACACATCCCCTGCCATGTCTTTTCAGGAAGGCAGAAGTTTTTATGATAATCTGTCACAGCCTTGGTTTTAAATGCCAATAATGAAATATCTCTTGATTCTGTCCTTGGGCCTGGATTTCCCTTGGCCTGCTCCAATTTGTCACATCCATCAGGATGAATATTCCAGCTGCACTTTGGGAAGYGCAGTGTGACACAATTTTCATGACCCCCTGAGACATGTTCTCCTTATCATAACTCACCGAAAGAGAAGAGCTTTGCTCTGCAGCTCAGAATATTGGCTTTTTCACCACCCAGAGCTATGGGGAGGTTTTCCTTGGATTATGATCATCAGTGCAGCTGTTGATGTCTTTACCTTGATCTGATAACAACTCTGCTCTTAAGGAGTTCCGTGGATGAATGCCTGTATTTGGTTTCATGGGCATATTTTGGACACAGTCAGATAGTGCACAGGAAGAAATATTTCAGAAATATTAGGGCAGATCAGCAGAATCTCAGCATTTCCTACTGAGCTGTGGTGATTCACATCAGCAGAGAGAGATACAACAATAARAAACAGAATGTAAAAGAGACTCTCTGAATTAACACCAGGCAGCAAACAAATGAAGCTGAGTTTTGAACTCAAGCAAGCCAGTAATTGTAGCTGGTGAGGGAAGAAAAAAACCATCACAGCACTGGAATTCCAGAAATCTGCTCTCCTAGGAGGRAATACTTGGCCTTTCTGATGGATGAGAGGCTCAAAGTACAGTGTCACTGGAACAGGGGAGTAACTGCAGCTCCAGAGCCCCAAAATCTGCCAAGCACTGCCAAAAAGGCATTTGAGACTTCAGCAAGACCCAAGCAGAGACTCTTTGGCTTGTCCCAGGTTCCTGATGGTTAAAAGCTGGAAAGGAGCCAGAACCTCAGCAGAAACACCTGGAAAGCCTGGGTGGGAAGGACACAGCCAGGAGTGTGTCTGGAGAGGGGAGGACACAGGAACATCAGTTCTCAGAGAGATTTCCCTCACTGAAAGTTTGCTGAGATCTAGGGGGTTTGAAAGATGTTAAAAGTTGCTCCAGCACAGGTTTGTGACTCCTCAACAAACAGAAGGCAAATCTTGCCTTCCCCTGCTTCCCAAAATTCCCTCTGCATCTCACTGAGCCTCATTTTGCTTATTCACCTTCCCATTTCATTCTTTTTCTCCTTTGATGCTCTAGAAACAAGAAATCTYACAACCTTTGGAGCTGCAGATGGTTCCAGCGGGAAAGCAGTGACCAGTGACCCTGGGAGAGGATCAGCAGGAAAWCCTCGAGGTTTTGTTCCTCCCTTTGCATCTGAAGGATCCCCAGTGCCAATTACAATTGGCTGCTGTCAGGGAGCATTACCCCCAAGAAGATCTCCAGGAACACACAACCAACGTGATCTGGAAGTTTCTAACACTGCAGATSTGTGCAAAGCTCGAGGACAGTGATTTCATGCTGCCAACAGCTGTCACAAGCAGTAGGGTTTCCTCTCAGCACTGGCCTAACAACAATCTTTTCCCTTTCTATTCTGTGCTCTGGCACATCTTCAGCTGTCACAGCAGATCTGTCAGGCAGTATCACCCTCCCAACAATATCAGCTCCAATTGCTTCCCAGAATATTCCTCTCCTGGCCTCTCAAAGGCATGAGCCTTTCTCCACTGCAGCAGCAGAACTAATTCASTCCCTAGCAGCACATCTTCTCCCTAAAACACCAAACTCAAGATGTCAAAGATTAATCCAGAAGGTAAATTCATGTAAAATTTTTGTAAAATTTTTGTTAAAACCACAGCACTGATGTGTTGAGCTGTGTGGGGAAACTTCCCAGCTGAAGGGAGAAAGCTTTTTGCTCGTGGCACCAATGCCATGGAAATTGCAGTTCTGCAGCCCAGTGTGAGTGCTGCTCACAGCCTCTCTGCCACCAGGGAGATGGGCAGTGGGCACTGCTCTTTTTATGCTTTGCCACTTCCTAATAATTATCTGCTCCTGTGATTGCAGATGTGAAGAATATAACAGGAATCCTGAAGAAAACAATACCTTTCCAGTGGTATAGATATGAACACAGCTATTAAAACAAAAAACAGCCAAGATGGGGAGAAAGGGAAAATGGCATTCCAGGGGTTAAAAATGAAGCAAAAGCTGATCTAGTGGAAGGTGTCCCTGCCCACRACAGAGGRTTGTAAATAGATGATCTTTAAAGTCCCTTCCAWCCCAAAGCATTCTGTGATTCTCTGAAGGAGCTGCCACAGGCACCAGACACATCACAGRCCAGCACTCAGACAGCTGCTCAGACCTTTCATCCCTCTGCAAACATCTGTATTCTGAAATCCTGCCCCTTCCTGCAGACACAGCTCTTGCCGTGGCAGAGCCCTGAACCTCCTGTGGGTTTATTGTGAAGTGTCAGCTGCGAGCAGCAGCGAAGGAGAAAGGCTGACAAATCCCCTTTCCTGCTGGATGTCTCTATGTTCCAAGAGCAGGTGTGCCACAGCATGAATATTTTTATTTCCACTGAGGAATTATTCCCTCATTAGGGCTGCCTGGCACAGCTGATTTCACACTTGGCTGCTGCAGATGATGCTACAGGTCACACAGTCATTTTCTGCCACRCAGGATRAAAACCTCTCTGCTGCAGTCAAAGCCTGAGCTGTCTTCATCAGAGTCAGTGTTTCACTCAAATCMTCACAGCAAATATGCTTTATCTGCAGGTAGGAGAGGAGTAATCCAGCAGGCAGGATTCAGTCTCAGACACAGACAGATCATGCACAGGAGAGCTGAACTGGCTCTGTCCAGAGGTGGACATGCATCAAGTACCCCAAGAGTGAGCTGCAGACARGGAAATGAAGCCCAGCCAATTGAAATTGTAATGAAAACTATTTTCAGGTTCTCTCTCTTCCCTCTATTCACCTGCCAATGGCTTGTGGGGGGGACAATTTCATTTTCCTGTTTAGCCAAACATCTCCTCCTCTTCCCAATGGGCAAAGCCCWACCAAGCCTGAACAGAAACTGCAGGATCATGGCAAGGATCCAGCTGAGATTTCAGCACCCATTTAAAGTAAAACCACGTGCTCAGTTCCAGCTCTCTTCAGAAAAATCTTTAAGCACACAGCTGAAGCTTTTTAAGTCTTCTGTTGTGTGGTTTGTCTTGGAGAATTGTTTGATAAAGGTAAATGTTGGGTAAACAAGTGCTTCAGGAGAGAAGCAGCTCTCAAGTGTGCAGGTCTGAACTGGGTTTTGTGCATTCTGTAAGCCCAGGTTTGCTCAGGGCACTTTCTGCCAAGGTTTTTGTRTATCTTGAGAGCCAAAAGGCAGCAAACAGGAAGAAAGAATGGAATTGTCCTTCATGTCCTTTGTGCACAGGAGCTGCTGAGAACASCCAGAGTGTGACTCCTCACTGTGGCTAGTTTAACAAAGGGAGAAATCAGCTGTAAGACACTAAAACCAACAGCAGAGCATCAGTGTACCTGTAAATGTGCAATTTGGGCTGCAGTGGCTCTGATATCCAGGAACAGAGAGGGAACTCCTGGCTCCTCTGAGCAGGAAGGCAAATCAAACACCAAGAGAAGGGAGTATGGCACGTGCCATTCTCTGCTATCTTGGAGACAGAGKACTGAGCAAAATCATTCAGCAGGTATGGGCAAGAAAAAATAGTGCTTTCATTAAAAAAAATCATTTCAGAAAGGATCTCACAAGCAGGGCCAGCTCCTGCTTCCCTCAGGTATTCATCCACAACTATCAACATTTTCCTGCCTCACATCTGAGTGACTCCCATATGAGTTTGGGAAAGGCTACAAAAATCTTCATTAAAATAAAAGAAGGAGAAACTACAGGAAAGAGTCCCTTTGCAGCTCTCACAGTGTTTACAGTTCCAACACCAGCAACTTCTGCACTGGAGGCAGAATGAAACAACATAAAATTAATTGGGGAAATGTTCATATATGGAGAGAAACTGGAAGAGGTGAGGGTTGTGGCTCTGGAAAATCAGAAGACTGCAGAAGCTTTAGACATRAAGCACAACTTAATCTTCTCAGTTTTGTCACAGGAACTTAAAATCTGGGGGTTGTACCAGGAAACTGGTGGGGTTTTCTACAGCTCMTCACTGGTCTGTGCCCTCCAGGCCAATACCAGGTGCTTCTATCCCAGCAAGAGATGCCCAAAATGTTCAGGCTCTCCAGCATCCTGAGCCAAGCAGTGCAGAAGAGCAATAGAAATTGTGCTACAGTCCAAGGGAGGATCATTATCCTACTAAAGTGGTCCAAATTGTCCTCTGAGGTGTCAGTGGTTACACAATTTCCAGGGTAAAAGCATCTTTTCCATGTGGTTTCCCAAATGCTTACATCCAGTTCAAACCAACTGTTAAACACAGAGGATTGAAGAGCCCACCCTCTCCTGTCCTGGGTATCTCAGTGATGCCAGGCCCCAGGGGAGGAGCTTGGGAAGTCACTGCAAATGGATTTAAAACATCAGCTGATGGCAGCATGGGGTTTTCAATGCAAACAGGAGAGACAGGGAAGAGCAGAAAGTGACTCCAGAAGGTGCCTGGTGTGAGACAGGGAGGGAGGAGCTCACTCTGGGGTCAGGCTCTGTGGAGGGATCAATGCATTGGTGTAAAAATCAGGCAGGGGGCACATGTCATAAATACATATTAGAAAATTGGCTTTCAGCAAATATCAAGATGAATTCTACATKTATAACRTTAAAATAACTTTGCTGTAAAGATRCATTTTTTATTTCTGCTCTTACCAWAACYTGGACATGGCAGTGGGACAGCTGATAGTTATGTTTGTAATTGAASTGCCTGCTTGGCTGGGATAACACCCAGTGAACACATGATGAGGACCCYGCTARTGAGATGTTAAATATCAACACCTGCCCTCTGAACAAAGTGTGGAGCACAGCCCAAACTGGAGGTGATAAAGAAGGGGCTAAAACCACAGCCAAGAGACACACATGCTCTGAAAAGGCAGGCCCAAGCAGGGAACATGCTAGAGAGTCCCTGGAATATGTCAATTAGTTGGTGGGGAAGTTTGAATATGCATAATGGTCTATAAATATGCAACAGGTCGATGCACTAGAAAAGGTATTTAAAGACTCCAAAGACAGGTGTGCTCTTGGCTGAATGCCAAGCACCCACCCTTTGCTTTATTACTCCTGGTCACCCATAACCATCAACATTTTTCTGCCTTGCCTCTGATTAACTCCCAAGTGAGTTTGGAAAGGGCTACAAAAATAGTCTCTGATTGTCTTTTATTAAATTCTTTATAAATTTAACAGGAAAGTGACTCTGGTTTTTCACAGCAGGGATTGAGAGGCACTGCAGGCTGATGCCATCTCACAGTGTGAAGGTGAACGGGTTCTGCTGGTTTAAGGGAAGATTGCTGAGGGAATTGAAGGGCTGATGTCTTTTGGCATCAACATCAGGCCCTGCTGAGGCTGGGGAGCACTAGGACAGACTTAAACCTTACAAGGATAAGTATGCAGCACCCCTGGAACATGCCCTGGAGCTTCCTGAAGGTGATGAAGAAGGGAAAAAAGAAAGTCTGATACTTAAAGGTTGGCTAAAAGAGAMACATCTGAAATAATATTTGAGAGCAGGCAGCAGTAAGGGAGACAAAAGAGAAAAACAAGCAGCAAGTACCCCTTGGGTCTACTTCTAACTCTCCTAGACTGAAGCAGCTTCTGGAATTCTCTTCATTTGTCCAACTCCTTCCCCAGCTGTGAAATGCAGTGGTGGTCTCACCCAGCACTGCAGAGCAGCAGAGGCACCTGGAGCTCTGCCTTGTTCATCTCACCTGGGCCTGTGCAGGACAGACACAGCTCAGGAATTCACTGCCTCACATCTGGTTTCATCAGGCTTCTAATGCAAGGTCTTAAAGATAAATCCAGCTCTTAATTAAAACTGAAACACAATTCAGACACGACTTCCAGACAGGGAATGCGGTTCCATCCATGGGCAAATGAGAGCTGAGCACAGGAGACCCCATCATATTCTCATGGTGGGAAATTCTAKCCTGATTGCAATTAATTAGCAACATAAAATACATTGCCACATCACCAGAAGAGAAAGGCTGCAGGGCCATTACATGTTCTGCTCTTAAGAATTCAGAGAGAGGACAAAATTGTGTTATCAGGTGAGTGAGCAGATCCAGRAGGGGGGAAATGGGACAACAAAAACTACTCCTAAATAACAATCACAATCCATCTTACTGTATAGAATTACAAACTATTTAAGTAATGAACCAAACCCATATTTTCTGCTGTCTGTATAAAAATACACAACATTCTATTGTCAATTAATTCTAGAACTGAATCAGTGCCTCTCTTTTTACCTTTTCAATAAGACTCCAGTGTAATCTTGTTAAACATGGAAGTTGTGTCTGTAACTCATGTTGTGSTTTGCTGCCAGGTGTTCGTATTTTTAACATTTTAGGCTATTTTCAACAACTACAATATYCYATTGAAATAGTATTAATTACCTTTTAAAAAGTKATTTAGCCAGAAATAACAAAGGAAKAACTGTAAGCACAGATGAAGAGCTGGCAGCAAATGGCCACTGGTTTGTTCTCAGCCACAACAAGATTCCAAGMCCTCAACTAAAAAGGGCATTTTTACATCCCCACTCTTATCCCTCATACTTGTTCCATCTCATCAAAAGGTAAAGCTCAGAGTCATCTGCTGAGTTATGGATAAATAACAACTGTGAACTCCTTTCAAGTGCAAAAACTCTTCTTACTCAACATACTTGAAAAATAATTGCAAAATCACTTATTTTTCAACAAAATAAGCCCCAAACTGCTGGTTTTTAAGATCAGTTAGTTGTCTGAAGGAGAACYTAGAGAGGAATCCAGCTAAAATACATGAAAAATAGAACTCCCAGTCCCTATCTTTCAGTGCACGTTTAAAATCACCCCCCATTCTTCAGGAGGCTTTCAAGTGCTTTGTAAGGTGCAGACAGGAGCAGCACAAAGGCAACACAAAGCAGGCAGACCTGGATGCTGACATTATTAATGGCTATTGCTCCAGCTCTGAATTCTGCAATGATTTGACAGAGAGTGGCTCTGCCTGTCCCTGCACGTCCCAGCTCTGCTCTGATCCTGGCTGCATTTCACTGAAGGGATCTCCTCATTGCCCATTGTGCTCTCCTCCTCCCAGTTCAGCATTTTGCTGTACTCCAGCCTTTCTGGCACTCCCATTTTCACTTTTGTGCCTGAATGGCACTCATCTGCTTCACCTCTTAGGAAACTGAGATTTTTAAAGGGAATAAGTGATGGGAGTTCTGCCACTGATACCCAAAGGCTCAGAGTTTGAGCAGCTGCTGGGACAACTGAGCTGGCACAACTTGTCCTGTCCAGCAGGCTAAAAGCCACAGGGAAATCAGAATGATAATAATACAATTGTGTTTCTAATCAAAACAAAAAAAATAAAATCATGTCAATCAGTCTAATCCAAAAAGCAAGAGAAATTGAGATGGGTTTTTATTAAATCCAGGGTGTTTAATATCCCAAACTTCACTGATATAAGAATGTTTCTTAAAGCAGCATCACAAAGGCTTCCATGTGCTTTATTTTCATATCAGGGCACATTTTGTATCTCTAATCCCCCCTTTTTGCCTTCCCCCATTATCAGATGGCTGCAGAAGACACCAAAGCAGGAGTCACCCCCTTTAAGAGCTCACCCAGCTCACTTCATGGGGCATTATTTGTCCTGCAGGATTTTCTCCGTGAGCTGCTCTCCCTACCAGGAACCTGAGAACTTAACCTGGATTCAGGACAAAAGCCCCTAAAGTTGCATTTTAAATAGACTGAGGCCTATAAAACAATTATAAGCCACAGGAAGTTTTGAAACCGAATCTTTGTCAGCATTGCTGGAGGAAAATAGGTCATGCCAAGCAAACCTGATTTCATTCCTTGATATGATTGCATGTTTGCTTTTCTAAAGATGATGACATGGCTCAAACTGTTGTTGGAGTAATGTCCTAAGCAGAGAGCATGGGCAGGAGGTCCTGAATGAAACAGGGATTAGTGAAGCAGGAAAAATTCAAAAAATGAGCATCAGCAAGGAATACTCTTACTCAGCTCCTGCTGGGATCCCACGGGCYTTGTTTTGGCAGGTGCTGTGTTATTCTGCACTGCCATCAGCAGCTTTGAAGTCAACAAAGAATGTGCACCTTGCTTGAACTTGGAAAGGATTTGATGTGATGAGGGACAAAGGGCTGTGCTGTTAATTGGGCCACGTGTGGAACCATCCCACAGGGATGGGGATTTCCAAGGAAAACCACCAGATCAGAGGTGGCTTTGAGTGAGAATGCAGCAAAGAAGAGACAGAGGGGCTTAACAGCTCTGGGGGCTTCTTTTGAATGAGGAATTGTGGCTGTGGGATGCTCTGCAGGAAGATTTCAGTGCTCTGGAGAACACCAAGGTGGCGATGATGATTCTGCTGAACAGCAACATTTTAAAATAAAGCCTTTCACAGGGAGATCTCAACTCCTGTGTCCTCCCMGCCCCTCTGGAAGCCCCACATTTCTCCTGCAGAGAGCACAGAGCTGAGGAGCACTGCTGGCAATAAATCTGGTGCCTGCTCCTGCTCAGAGTCCTCCTGCCTCTCTGGGTTTAATGAAATCCTCCCCCAGCACTGCTGTACATGTTGCCTGTAATTACTACACATCCATCAGGTTATTGTSGTGCAAGTTTAAAAACTCATCAGGAAAAGCTGATTATTTTTTAAAATACATATGTATTGCTTTAAATTACACTGTTGTGAAAACGCCATGAGTCAGCCAGTCCATGTATTAACTTCCAGTGAGGACAGAATTAATGGGAATTCTCCACAAACACCATTATTTCCTGTGCATAAGCAAATTGGACATTGCTTTTCAAAYGGACAAGCAGCAGATAATAGTGTTTAGAGTGCCTGGGAATGCAAAGTATTCCCCTATAATGAGATATCACAGAGCAGGAGCCTTGGTGCTACTTTAACAAAACAGCATTTCTTGGACAGAAGGCTTTCAAGGTTAACTATGTRGAGCAGCTACAATTTATGCAAACAAAATCTCCCCTGGTTCTTTGAACTGATCACATCTATTTTCTATCTCAAGTGTAATCTAAACCATCTGATTTTCCTCTCCTCACCCTTGAGTGAAAATAGTAGTGGTGCTTTCAGGAAAAGGCCCAGGGAAGCTCTGCCACTGCTCAGTTGTCATCATTTTCAAATGTGCCTATTTTAACAATAGACTTTAAATCTGGTTTTGGAAGTATTTTAAACCCTTGTTAAAGCCACGTTGCAATAAAGGCCTCTCCACTGCAATATTCACCAAGGAGGAAGTTAAATGATAAAATATCTATATGTGCAATACAAATTGAGGTGCAACCACTGGCTCTTGCTAAACACAATCCAACTCAACATTTAATTTGCTTTTTTTCCTCTTACATCATCCTTCCTTTCTAAAAAACTCCTCTTTACCACCAACCCGGACCAGAAACTCTTGTATTATTGTGAGTTTTGTCCTAATTTAAGGTRTCCTTTAAAGCACACCCACTCTTCCCACATGAACTCATTGAAATCATCATTTATTACCTTGCTTTTCCTCTCACCAGCCAGGAATCAGAGCCTTAATGTGATAACATTAATGCCAAATAGATTTTCRCAGGGAGAAATATGGAAACATTTTCCATATGCTCCATTCTTCCTTGACTCTCACTTGGCTGTCAGGGCACAGGAAAAATCCCAGAAATCTAAAGGCAATTTGTGGTGCTCTTCTGGAAAGTTCCCAGTGGTGATGCAAGCAACAAAGAACCTGAGAAGTAATCTTATTTGTTTTCTAGGTACCCTAAATATGAAATTTTAAATGGTGCAGAATTGGTAAATCAAACTAGAATSTGTTCAATACAAAATAAGTGAGGTGCAGCCACCAGCTCTGACAAAACACAATCCAACCCARTATTTAATTTGCTTTCTTGGTATGTTCCCCTTGCTGTCCCAATATCCTTCCTTCCCAAAAATTCCCCTTCACCACCAAGGCTTCTASAGGTATATAGATAGATATAAATATAAATATCTATTTACATGATAATCCTGCTTTCAAATCACAGACAATTACCTTGGAAATGAGGAGATTTCTGTGCACATATAAATGAAAAACTATCAAATACTAGACAGAGGAAAATATTAAATACCAGTCAAAGGCACACTTGCTCACTGTTGGAAGATGCCACATGAAATATGATGTCAATAAATACATTTCATTCCCTGCTATACATCAAAATAAATAAAAGCTGTCAGTAGCTTGGCTCAACGACGTGTGAGAATGCAAAATGGGGGAAAAAACTGGGAATGGAGCTGCAAGCTTGTTTAACACAAGACCCTAAATTGAATATTGGTTCCCCTTTGCTGGCAGGGCAAACAGGAGGATGGGCAGATGCAGGCTCAGTTTGCACYGGCTCTTTCAGTGAGACATTTGCCATCTGCTCTGTGGAGGTGAAGTGAGYGGGGAGGAAAAGCCAAAATCTCTCTTTGAATGTTAAACGAGTTGTTTCTGTTGGAGAGAAGATTTTACACCTTCAGCTGCCTGGGTAGAAGGTTCCTTCTCTCCCCTTAAACAACCATTCACTTGTTAATGCACTGTTCAATTATCAGYAATGCAGAATAGATGAGAAAATCTAATGACAGTGTTACATTCATCAGCTGAAATCAGAGGCCCCATGTGCTGACAAGGAATTGCAGTTTTTATCTCCAGGTATGTGTGCTTACCCTGGCCACTGCTCACTTCCAATTCCATAAACTCCTTTTTTTTTCCTATTTCATGTATATTTATGAATAGACTATTACTGCCAAATTCCAGCTTAGCTCTCCTTGCAGAGCTCAATCCATATTCAAAAGTCACAGCTGTGACTGGGAGGAGATGAGTATTTTTGTGGAAACCATTTCTTCCTCCCATATCCAAATGTATTTCCTTAATTTATTGTCACATGCTTGTTAAACCATGTTTTAGATTCTTTTCCTGACACAGGCTCCTGCAGAAGTTGGATTGCAGTTCAGGAGGCTCCTACCACTGCAGCCCACAGTGATTTAAAGCAGGATTTCCTGCAATCGTGGAACACTGTGGGCAAAACMCTGGCAGTGGCACTTGGTGCTTAACAAGAACACTTGGAAAAATAGCAAAACTCTGCAATTCTATCAGCAAGCAGAGGGTTGAGGACTCTCCCACAAGTATCTGTGACAGTTATGGCTGCTCTCAGAAATTMCCAATTAAGTAACTCAGTAATAAGGATAAAGGATGACAACTGAGATTGATTTAATCCAGGATAAAAATCCCTCTGTATACTACAGAATTTTGGGGAAAGCTGTGTTCTGGAGAAGGGGAAAAAAAGGAAAATGTACTTTTTTTACCAGCCAGTTTTAACAGAACAAATGACTTTTACCAAAAAATGTGGGGTTTGGATACCTGTGAATGTCTGATGGTTCCCACAGGTGGGTGCCAAGGTCCTTGGCAATGCTCCCATGTGGAGGGAAGGTTCTGGGGAAGGGCAGTTTTTGGAACACATAAATACCACCATTCTCTAAAAAAGTAACAAAATATCTGATCTAAAATCTTATAAGATTCAGCAAAATCTAGGGTTGCATCTATAAAATAATGGCCATTTTCAAAGACAGGTTTTTCCTCTCACCAACAAACTTCCWTTGAGACAAAGGCAAGGAGATTTGGGAGTGTGGTCAGTGAGGGCAGAGCAGGGCTCGCCCATCCCATTCCTGCCATTCCATGCCCCCAAATCCCATTTATTCCAGTGGGTTTGGAATAATTCCCTGCCTGGCACAAGAGCTCTGCTTTTGCAGTGTTACCATTGCCACGGGCTAAACTTGGGCTGAAAACCCAAGGCAAAAAAGAGGAAAAATGAGTTCAACCCAAAAGAGCCCTGTGGGATTCAGGGAACAGAAACAACCAGGAGGGAGAAACATGAAGAGCCTGGAAGSTCCTGTCTGTCCCAGACCAGCACTGGAGAGCACATCTAACATTGCCATTTCCTCCCCTAGGCTGGACAAAGCCAGAGAGCAGCGACTGTGAAGGTACAAGGGAGATTTGCAAAGAATAAAACATCTGGCCCTGAGCTCCAGGCCCTSGTGGAGAACAATCTGGCTGCAATGTTTCTGCATACTTTGCACATTTCTAATGGAATGGCACTATCTCTGCAGCATGGATTTTCCCAGTATCATTTTCATCTGCTGCCTGAGCCAGACTTTGTTAACCATCTGCATATGTGCAGCACGGATTTTAAAAGTAATTATTTTTGTAGCAGGCCAAATTGCTGTTGCATAAAATAGCACATATTTCTCATATTTTTTTTTCCTGTGGAACTGCAGGAGGCTCCATAAGTCCTAAAACACCATTTTGCATTCATTTTCATTTAGCTGTTGTGCAATTGAAAGGTTGGGTGTGTTTGTGGTGTCTTGAAGAAATGCAAACACTTGGCYTGAAGTTTGGAGGTCCCTTGCTGGTGACAATATTTGAAGGGAGAGGTTTTKATKGTCTATTTTGATGTTTTTAGGGATRTATTTGGGATGATGTCCATCCTGASCAAAGCCTCCAGWGACTGGATTCACACAGAAATTATCCAGGTGGGGTTTTGCAGGGGAAGGTGGTTCAGATAAGTGACTCTCTTGTCTCTGCTTTTCCTCCTGAATAAACACCACAGAAATTCTGATTTACAAAGGAAAAAACAATGTCTACAACATGTAGTTAAGACTGGCCATGGGTTCTGCTGTTGTCTGTATTGTTCTTTATAGTATTGCCTTTATTATTTGTTGTCTTTATTGTTTTCTGTGCTTATTTTATTTTTTGGAGGGAGATGAGCACTCAGTCTGAAGCCTTCTGCTGTATCATTTGTGATTTAAGCAATTAGAAATTGGTTTCTGAAATATTTGCAAATATAAATAAAACAACTTAGTGAAAATGACTTGGCTTCAAAGGACAAATTTCAGCAGGCAGATTGATGGAGACAATAAAATTAAAGCTGCAGTTAAACCTTCATAACAGGAACCTCTGCAGAAAACTAAGTCAAGTCTAATATGCATTTCAATTTTTCATGGCTCYAAAACGGAGTCATTTCTCTTCAGGACAGACATCAGCCCCCAAAAAACTGCTCAGCACAGCCCCAGACATCCTGAGCTACACTGAACAGATCAGAAAGGTCACAATGAGGCCAAATACCTCAAAACCACTGACAAAAATGGCTGAAGGCTCTGATTTTACTTTTCTGTTGTATTTCAGGCAGGAGGATGCCTGGCAGTGAAATCCATGTAATAATTCCTATAAACTTAGGAGGCTGCTGATAAGTGAGTCCTGTGAAATGCTACACCTTCTTGGCCTCAGGCAAACCAATTTTTTTCTGGTGGATAAACAACATCATCATCCTACTAACACGTGTAAATTCTATTCCTTCATGCACAAATTCCATAATTATTTTTTCAGGCTTTGATAAACAGCATGAATTCTGTATTATGCATGGTCCTCCCTCTGTAATGAATAAATTTGCCTTTTAAAGCCTGCTGCCCTAATAACCAAAGAGGAAGGGAGCACCAAGAGCAGAAATAGGAACTGTTGCAACAAGCTGGTTGTAAATAAGGTTAAAAAAAAATAACTGAAAAAAAAAAATATGCAAACCCCAAAAGTGTATTCAAAGTCTGATGATGATTTACAAAGGAGACCATTCTAAATGCAACACCTCCAGACAGCTGTAAATTCCATCTACAGCACTAACAACCACAGCAGTGATTTCTAATCAGGAATTACCAGCCCTATCATGTCTGGGACATTTTTTATTCATAGTTTTCTGGTTTYCTTTCAGCACCCATTTAAACTGAGTTGCTCATTTTTTGGGTTAAATCAAGARAACTGTACTGTGGCTCAGTTTAAGGCAAATATAGAAATTAATGATTTTGCTTTTGAGATGCCATTGGAAAGGAATTCTTTGTCCTGTTCACCACTGCCAAGAAAATTTTGGTACTGGGGACAGAAAGAAAGAAAATACTGACTTTTTTTTCTGCTCTGCAGAAATTTGATTGTGTTAATCTGTTATTACTAATTATTTCTTAGAAGATACAAGTTCAAGAATATGGGATACATTTAAAATCATTTTCTCCTTAGTGCCAAACAAACTAAACCAGAGAACCCTGAAGAGCTTTCAGTCAATGTCACTGAGCTTTATTCCTTTATTGTAGAAGACTCCCAACAAAAAGGAGACCAATTACGACTGCAAAGAGAACCTACACACTTTAAAAACCAAATAATTTAAYTGTTTATGAAGTTATGAATTCTATTATCCCCACCATGGAAAACACCCAGGGAACACGAGATGGTTTTGTGAACCTGCACCTTCTCTTCAATGACACAGTTGTTGTAAACCAACAATTTCTTCTGCTCTGCAAACCAACTTTTTCCCTTCAAAGCTCCATGAGGGTGTGGAAAAATATGTGCAAACTGAAAATATTACTYAGAAAACTGATGCATTATAGTGATCTGACCAAAAAAAAACCCTATTTTATCTTTTTAGTGCAAAGGATAACTTGCCCACGTCTGTGTAAGCTGAGCTCTCTTTGTACTTTTCCCTTCAGAGAAAGAAGTGAGGGAGGAAGGCAGGAAATGAGAGTTTAAAAGCTGGTGATTCCCACCTGGCAGCTGCTGTGAGAGCTGCTCCAAAGGGCTGCCACGACAGTGCAAGGCAGTGTCACTTCTAATAGCATTTCATTAAATCAGCCTCTAATTCAATTACAGCTGCTCTCCATATGATCACCTCCCTGCACAGGAAGGATTTCCCTCTCCCCACGTTTCAGGCAGAGCTGGTGTGTAACAGAGCTGTTCAGCTGTGCCAGGCAGTGCCAGCTCCTGCCCATCAACCCCCAAACCTCTGCTCACAGCCCCCAGAGCACAAATCACAACCCTTCAGAGATGCTGCTTTGGTGGTTTTGTTCTCCTTTCTTGGTTTCCTGCTTGTTTTGGGATCACAGAATCACWGAGTGGGAAAAGACCTCCAAGATCATCAAGTTCAGCCTGTGCCCAATGCCCACCTTGTCACTGAGTGCCACATCCAGGCCTTCCTTGGACACCTCCAGGGATGGGCACTCCAAACCTCCCAGGGCAGCCCCTTCCAATGTGTCAGATCACCCTTTCCATGGGGAAATTCCTCCTGATGTCCTGCCTGGCACAGGGGATYTCTCTTTTTCTCTCAGCATACAGGTCACTATTCACAAGAGAAGGAGGGCAGGGGAGCCTCACCTCAATCTCACACTCCAAACAATAAAAGAGAGTTTTGCTCTGACCTGTCACCTCAGGGGCTTCATCCTCCCCATGCAGAGGAACAAGGCTCAGTTCTCAATCAYTMCATTTTCACAGAAATACACTTCCTYTGACCTTTGGATTGCCCACATTTCAGGGATGCCCCTTAGGGCACAGCAGKGCTGGAAAACTAAACAAAGATACAACCAGAGAACAGAAACATGGATTTGTTTGGGTWGGAAGGGACCTTTAAATGTCATCCATAGGCAGGGASACCTTCCACTRTCCCAGGCTGCTYCAAGCCCCATCCAACCTGGCCTTGGGCACTGCCAGGTTTCTCTCTCCTCTCTCACAACTCAGCCCATTTCCTTCCCATTTCCTTCGGAGTGATTCCAGCTCAGGATGCTGAGCACCCTCATCCCAGCCCCCTGCCCCAAAAACCAGTGGCTTTCCCTCTGGAACCCAGTTGCAAAACCAAGGCCTTGTGCACCACAAAGCCCCTTGTTCCTGCAAGACAACCCATCAAAGAGCATAGAATTATTACAACTGGCAGCTCCTGACAGATGTGGGGACTGCATTCCTTCCTGGTGTGTTTTAGTCTAAAAGCCAAAAACAATTCTGTGAATGTCCAAGGGTAGGGAGATTACAGCAAATTAAGAGYAAATTAAGCAGGCAGGCATCTGCTGAAGGGGAAGTGGTGAGAGTRGAATGTTGAGATTTTCACTTAGATTGGATTAACTTCATTTTTTTGATTAATTCAGATTAACTTCCCGAGCATCCCCGTGTGGAGGAGTCCCCCAGGGAGCTTGCAGGAATGTCACTCCTGCTGCTGTAGCAGCTCCTGTCACTGGAGGGCACAATGCTGCTGCTTTCACAGCCTTGCACAGCCTCAACGATTTTTGGAGAGATAACATTTCTTTTTCCTTTGGAAAAAAAAAAATAACTTGATCCCCTCAAATTATCTGAACGCTCAGCTCTTCCTTTTGTAGATCTCTGACTGCTAAATTGTGCAAGGGAAAAAAGAAGGAAAATCCCCCAAAATAACGAGTTGAAAAAAGCTCAGAGTTTTTATTTCCTGCATGGTGCTCCAGACAGTGTAACTATTCATTAACTTTAAAGCACACAGTTTAAAATCCTGTTTTTCTTTTGGTCTCGGCTTTACATCCTGCAGTTCCTTTAGCCCCAAACCAAATCCCTGGCTCTGATCCTACCATTAATATGAGGAAAATCAGGCTTCCATCCATTTAGGCTGTTATGCTTATTCAGCATTTCCTGCAGATCCTTGAGGAAAAACCTGACCCAGGTAAAGCTCCTTCTCATGGGTATTCCTTGAACCCAAAAAATCCTTTTCCACTGTGTCTGGGCTCCTCTGGCAGAGCTCTCAGAGTGTCCAGACAGTGTGAAACACTGAACCATGGAGCAAATTACAAAAGAATTAAAAGGAAAAAAAAATCTGGATGTTAAAAGCTCATAGGAATGAAATAATAAAGCAGTGAAATCCCTGACACCACCTGCAACCCCTGTGCTGAATATTGGGCTAATTCAGCCCTCTGTGTTCCTGCCAGGCTCCTCCACAGGATGGGAGAGACCTGGAGGAGGAGACCACAAAGGCAAAGCACAGATTCTTCCAGAAAGGGCCCTCTGTGTGGTTCCTCCTTCCTGCCACAGCCTGTGAGATGCAAATCTGAGCCACCCAGGGCCAGGAAATCGGTTTCACAACGCTGATGGTCTCCTCAGTGCTTTTGAAATCCTATTGTGACCCATGGCTTGGAGACAGTTGGACACAACTACTGGAGAAGCTTTTTGGAAAGCAATTTCATTAGCACACAATATTGGCCTGACTCTGCCTAAAAAGTCAATGGCAAAACTCAGAGTGATTTTAATGAGAGAAGAAGTAGGTCAGYACTGGAAAATCTCATGCACAGCCGTTATATTCCTTGTGATCCCCAGAGAAACAGGAATCATTCTGAATCTCCACCAGCAAAGCAGGGAAGGTTTGCTGCCCTGCCTGGGGTTTTGCTCCCTCTGTAGAAAAGCCCTTCACAGCACAAAGCTCAGCTGTGACACTTGCTAATAAATGACAAACACTTTGTTGTTGTCCCAGTGTTTCTGACCAACTCACTGAAACAAGTTTCCTTTWAAAAAAACCCAAAAGAGCCCAGTGTTGATAGAGTTTAGATTAAGATATCTCAGTGTAACAMGTCACACACAGATGGAAGAGCTGCTGGAGGACACACAAGGGTCAAGAATTCCCTAAATGTCTGTCCCTAAAAGGATCAACTCTTAATCCCCTGCCCAAAGCAGGTTATGGCACAGYCCTGTGCACACTCACAGGTTTCTTGTTATGGTGCAGGTTCTTTTTTCTTGTTCTTGCCAAGGTCAGGGTCAATGATTCATGGGAAACATGAACCCATTGCAGATTCCCCCCAGTGCTGTGCACTCCAACCCCTGATCCCACTGCAGATTCCCCCCAGTGCTGTGCACTCTGAGCCCTGATCCCATTGCACATTCCCCCCAGTGCTGTGCACTCCAACCCCTGATCCCACTGCAGATTTCCCCCAGTGCTGTGCACTCTGAGCCCTGATCCCATTGCAGGTTTCCAGGAGTCCCTGCAAGGCTCTGATTTCCTACACAGCATCAGTCCACGGCTTGTGTCCCCCACTCTGTCCCCAGGAAATGTCCTGCACCAAGGACAAGTCACCAGCCCTCATGGTCAGCCCTGGGAGAGGCCTCTGGAGGAAGAGCAGGGAGAGAAACTGGGGGGGAAGCAGGGAAATATAACCTGGAGAAAGATCTGGTAAATATAAACTGGGGAAAGAGCAGCTAGATGTAAAGTGGGGAAAGAAGCAGGTAAAAATAAACTGGGGAAAGAGCAGGTAAACAAACCGGGGGAAAAGCAGGTAAATATGAACTGGGGAAAATGCAGGTAAATATGAACTGGAGAAAGAGCAGCTAGATGTGAAGTGGGGAAAGAAACAGGTAAATGTGAACTGGGGAAAGAAACAGGTAAATAGAAACTGGAGAAAAAGCAGGTAAATAGAAACTGGAGGAAGAACTGGTAGGTACAAACTGGGGAAAGAAAAGGTAAATATGAACTGGGGAAAGAGGGAGATATACACTGGAGAAAGAAACAGGTAAATAGAAAGGAGGAAGAGCAAATAGATATAAACTGGGAAAAAAGGCAAATATAGACTGGGGAAAGAACTGGTAGATACAAACTGAGGGAAGAAACAGGTAAATGCAAACTGAAGAAACAAGGTAAATAGAAACTGGAGAAAGAGCAGGTAAATATAAACTGGGGAAAGAACTGGCAGATGTAAACTGAGGGAAGAAACAGGTAGATATAAACTGGAAAAAGAGCAAGTAAATGTAAACTGCAGGTCTGTCCTTCAGGGTCACACAATTCCCTCCCAGAAGTACGTTTCCAAATCATCAGCTTCCCAACAGTGAGGAACAGCACAACRGAACATGTGAAATTGGATAAACATGGCTAATCCCCAAGGGAATCATAATTGTGACACTGAAATATGATGGTTTACTGGGTCAAATACTTTCATCAAAGAAACATGCTTCAAAATGATACTGAAAGCTTGACTTGGACAGATTGCAGGGACCTGGTCCAACACTATGGTCAAAGATATGTTTTCCCTGAAGAAATCAGTCACTGCACTACACAGGGCTTGCATGGCCACAGAAATAAATTAATGTTTATTCTGTTTTATCTTCCTGTGTTAACATCATTAACTAAACCATACTGGAATGCCARTCAGGTCTTATGTACGTGTTTGCTCATAACACATGAGGTTTTAAAAGATAATCTGAAAAGTTTAAGCTCAAGACWAGTTAAAACCCCAAAATGTTAATATTGAAAGTATTTTTAAAGCACCATCTACAGATGAATTGCACCTGAGAAAGGAATATTTTCTATCCAGCACGCAAGACCCTTATTATATATATTAAAAATGGATTGTAGCTTTGTTTTAATGCTTTTTATGCTTAGACATCATTTAAATAGGTCACAAAAGCTCACCCAATGTTCTAGGTCCCTAATCTTTGTATTTCCATCCTCAAATGACCAAAATTACGGTGTTGTTTGATAAAATCTCCTGACATGAAGAGTTTGCAAAGGAATCACAAGAAGGAATCACCTGGCAGTAAATGTCCACTCCTCTGTCCATCTGAGGTTATGAAATTCCCAGAACCTCCTAATAATCCCAGTATTTCAGAATTCAAGCCTGGAAGCCCCAGAACTCTGCTGGGCCACAGGAGGACAAGAAGGAGAGAGCAAAGGTACTGCCACTGTCTCAGAACCCTMCAKCAGCAGCAGATTTCACAGCTGGGAACAGCTGGATGGCCAAATTATCTGGAGATATTTGTGCTCACTCACCCACCTCTGTTTTACAGAGGAAATCCTCTCAGGATAAACAGGTATTTTGTAAAGAAGAAGGATTTCTTTGAAACAACATTTCCACACATGAGCAACCTGCTCTGGTCTGGGCCCTTCAGAGGGGTGGGATGAGATGAACTTTAAGGTCTCTCCTAACTCAAACCACTTCTGTGATTCCATGACCATACAGATAAAATATTAATCATAAATGAAGCASCAGATAAATTCCAGTTGGCTATCATTATCCACAGCCATCCAGATGTGCTGGAAATGATTCATTAGAGATACATTCTGTAACCATAGAGATAAGGAGTGAAACTGGAGSCCTGGAACACATTTCACTGACCAAGTCAGGATGCAAAATCTTCAGCTGTGACCAGGGCAGTGGCCACAGACACTTGGAGAAGATAACCTGATTTCCTGGCAAACTGATGCATACATTGAAACACAGAAGAGGTAAGAGGATGGAATTTATTTTAAAAAACAAGGTGCTGGCAGCTGCCTGATGTCAGCTGTATTTGTAATAGTAAAGCAATTTCTGGTGAGCACAAGGCCCCACCATTTGTAGCAATTAATCCAAACCCCAAGCKAAGTCAGCACTGTCAGCCAAGGGTGATAACATGAGCATGTTTCTTTAGCAGAACATCATCCATTCCTCTTTTTCTGGCCTACAWCATTCCTGCTTGCATTCTTCCATGGCATCTGGATTTGTATCTGACCTACATCCCACTCCACCCTCACAGCACAGGAGTTTCACCATGAAATGTCAGGTTTTGGCCACACTGAGCTTTCACATTTTTTTATTGCCTGCACTGAATTCTCACCTCCAGCAAAGTGCCCTTTTGGAGAGAATACTGAAAGACATTCAGCAGCAAAGTGTGAGAAGAGAGGATTCTACCCTTCCCTGGGCCTGCTAAAATCCTGCTGAACCACTGATTACTGGAGACTCCTCCAGGGCAAAAAAAAAAGTTCCTTGTAAAAGATAAAGAAAACTGAAATTTCATGTTAATATCAGCAGACTTTGATCTAGCAGTATATCTACCAAATGTTATTCCAGTATCACCCTCTAAATCTCTGTCCCCAAAATGATGTGGATTGTCAGAACTTCATACATAAATTTATAAGGGCCCATCTTTTAATTTCATGCAAATGACARTCCTAAATGGCCCCAGTAAAATACTCATTGTCTTCTGCTCTCATGAATTTCAAACTTCTTTCAGTTTATCATGAACTCAGGAGATGAAACACATCCCAGCTGTGCTCATCACACACTGCAGTGGCCTTGGCCTTCCACCACCTTCCTATGCTGAAATGTTAAGTTCCAACCAAAAAAAAAAGTTGATATTCAGCAAAAGTTTTGGTTAGAAAAACAAAATTCTCTATAAAGTTGGGAAATTAAATGTTTTAGTGAGGTCTAAATGGATCTCTTAATTGTGTGCTTGGGGACATGGGTTAGTGGTGGCCTTAATGGTTGGACTTGATGATCTTGGAAGGCTTTCCAACCTTAATAATTCCATACTCAGTTCAAATTGATGATTATTTTGGAGCTCCATACCCTGCAGTTTGAATAATTTCTCAGCTTGAGGCTTTTGTCCAGCAATCKCATTTTTGTTATGACAATCTCTACAATGCTTTACCAAAAAAATGACAATGTTTTCCTATGAAGTATTTTCTCAGAAGAAAAAAAAATAAAATATCCTAATGGCTTTATCCAGAAATGTCTCTCTCTTCAGAACAGAGGATTAAGAAACCAAAGGATTTCCCAGCTCCACTCTTCCTATCCTACAGATTTCCTGACCATGCAGTGATAATAAATGTGGCTGAGTGGATCCTGTGGTGTGAACTCACTGGGACCCAAACATGGCCAGAATTTGGAAGGTTCCTAACYAACAGCTGAGTCTCACCCAGTCCATCTCCATGCCAGTTCTCTCTCAGGGCTAAAAAAGGACCTTCCAGATCACCCAGGACAACGTTGTGAGCCCTGCACTGCCCCCAGAGCTGTGACCTGCTCCAAGAGCTGGCTCACAGGTATAATTAGCTCAACCCAATTAGCACTGGAGAGGTTCCTTCACTGCATTAGGGGCAGCAATTCTCCATCCAAGCCACCTGCAGAGCTTTGGTGGCTTCAGGGACRTGAATCACACCTGGCAAGGACCTCACAGCTCTTCTTCTACAYCACCACACAAATTGTGCTGTGGACTTTGGGGCTGAGAGGGTCAGAAATGCAGGTGCTGCTGCTGCTAAAGGCACTCAGTTGATTCATAAAACCCACAGCCTCAAATCTTTCCATAAAAACATCCCAGAGGCCGGCCTGGGGAGTCACCACTATGGAATTAGGGGCTGGAATTACCACGTGGATGGTTCAAGGCCCAGGTGAACACAAGCAGTGAATTCCCCAAGGTCATGGCAACAAGAGGTGCCCTTGGAGGGGATGCAGAGCCAGCCCATGAGCTGTGACCCAAAAACAAATGATTCATTTTCAAAAAGAGGCASCAAACCAGTGGCAGGGATGGACAGGGACAGGGCTGGGACACAGAATGAAACCAGAACAAGCCAAATTCACCACTGACCACATGAAAAGGCCAAACAAGCCATGASTAAGGAACCACAGGAAATGACCACAAGGGTGGACATGCTCCTCTTTCCCRTTTAATCCCAGAGAGATTAAAAAATGAGACATTTCCTAACCACTTTATTTCAGAATAAGGATGYTGTGGTCCTTCTGCATCAGGATATCACTGCTCAAAATGTACTTTAGAGTGTAAATCTAAGATTTAGTGTTTAAAATCATTCTTTTGGGTTGATGACAGTTGTATCACATGAAGTCTCTGTGTCCTAGCAACAACATAACTCTTGTTAAACTCAGGCAATTGGAAAATCAGTCAAATTCAGACACAATTAAGATTAAATGTCACAACTGGCAATGTATGAAAAATACTATGCCTTCCCAATTTAACTTTTTTTTTATTCTCCTCTCCATATCTTTCGCAATGATTCATGCAATGACATGAGTAATACATGGAAATAAATGAGAATTGACTTTTGCTAAAACATCTGAATATAGAACATTAGTTCTCCTCTAAGCATGTCTGGCTGCAGTTCCCATTCCYCTCTGAACCAAACACACACAGCTGATAAAAAGCACAAAGGTATCCAAGCTCCAAAGTGGGCTCATTTTACACTTAAATCACACCCTAAACCTCTTTCTAAGACTCAAATATACTCACTTTTTCCCTGACCAACACCACTGCCCATTTGGAACAAATCTTTGTTCATTTGCCTCTGAAAGAAGGTAGATTTAAATCAGAGATGAGAAAAAAATTCCTCCCAGTAAGGGTGGAGACGGCCTGGCAGAGGTTGCCCAGAGGAGCTGTGGCTGCCCCATCCTTGGAAGCATCTTTCCCTTTAGGAAATTCTGTCAAGAATGAAGCACACAAGTGGCTCCATTTTACCTCTCTTTTGTGACCCATTTTCCAGCAGTTTTCCCTTTACCACAAGTTTTGTAAGCAAAGGATCTCTCCTGTGATCAATCCGTTCTCTCCCATTTTCACCTGTTGTCTTCCTCCCTGCTTATTCTTCTTCCAMAACAACTTTTTATCTAGGGAACAGAAAAATCTTGGTATGGAGAAGCCACAGCAATTGCTCATCACTGACATTAACACAGCTTTGCAAATTAAGATGATCTTAAATGAGCAATGTATCCCCMTGATCCAACCTTTGCTTCCTGTACAATTTTTAGTCAGGAATGATCATATCATATAGGTTTCCTTATGCTTCTTTCCTGACYTAATTTCCTGAAGGGAAATACAGTTTCCCAACCTCCTCTTCCAACCCCAGCTGGGCACTCAGCTCATGCCTGGTGTGCAGTTTCCAGGGTTAAAGGAATGCTGCTTTAGCMCTCTCAATACTGCCAATCACATCCCTCACATCCATCTTCTGCTCAGACTGAGATATGATCTTAATTTTTCCTTATCTCYGGATTCCAGTAATCCCTCCCTGATAAATCCTGATCTCAGAATCCCTCCAGGAGTGAAAACCAGAGATTTCAGCATCCAGCTGGGTGCATATGTGACCTCTTGACTTGCAGGGCTCACCACAGCACCTCTGTTCTCATCTGCAGCAGCTCCTGTGAAACCTTGCTGGGCAAGGAAGGTTCTCCACAGGAGATTTCAATGTGGAAGGTTCTCCACAGGAGATTTCACTGTGTGTGTGTGTCTTGCCTCAGCCTCTTTTCTCTGCCATCACATCCAGGTGGTCCTTGGACACCTCTCTGGGTGTCAAATGTCCCTTTCCAGGGAGAATTCCCTCCTGGTGTCCACCCTGACCCTGCYCTGGCACAGCCTGAGGCCATTTCCTCTCATCCTGTCCCTGTTCCCTGGCAGCAGAACCTGACCACACCACACTACAACCTCTGGGAAGAGGATTCTGTGGAAGTCAACAAAAATGGGATTTTTTTTTTCTTTCTAATTGTCTTAATAGGTTTAGAATAAACATTTGGAAGACCTAAAAAATTCATCTCRGCTCATATGCAAATTCCAGCAGTGGCAAAGGCCCTGGAGATGTGGTTTGCAGACACTACCTGATCTTCCATGCTCCCTCTGCTCTTGGATAAATTCTCACCCTGCTTGAACTGTGTGAAAAATATGCAGAAAGAAGCAAAGGGGAACACTGGAGTCGAGAAAAGCAGCCATGCTGTGATTAAATATGAATGGTAATACCAGAGCTTCTGATGGAAGGAAAGCAGAAAAACCACTGCAATTAAGAGCAGGAACACAAGGCAAGGCATCCTCCTCTGCAGATTCCTGATACTGTGAGGAGAGTTTCCAAGGAKAAAGCTAATATCACCATAATCCTTGCTTTTCCCAGTAAAATATATATGTTTTTGCAGAACAGGATTCACTTCTGAAGCTGTACCAACAAGTAAATTATTCATAAGGGAAGAGATAAAAGACAGAACATTTCACAGAGTAAAATATTTAGACTCCCCTATCTCTGGCAGCGTGATCATACTCGTACTAACTGGGCAAACTGGGAMTCAAAATGAAGCTCAATTAAGTGGTACAAACGATGCATATAAAATACATCAAGCTGATAAAAGTGACAGCTCCCCTGTACCTATTTTTCATCTTTCATGTTGAACCAGTTCAAGGAGAACTAAGCAAAGATGAAATTAATCACYGCTCTAACACTGTGCTCCTTATCAATATGTGAGTGCAACACCTCAATAAAACAGGATGCTTAAAGGGCTGCTAAATGTATCAATATTCAATTACACAATGTTAATAAAGCCATTAAAAGAGAATTAACAAGGGTTTACTCAGGAAGTCTCTCTGTCTGACATTAGGTGGCTCTTTAAACATTTTCCAAAGAAATACAGTAAAAAGCTATTAAAATATTTATGCAATGCTTGCATTAGTTCTGTTTAACTGGCACAGCAGCAATAATATCAGCAGTTTTAAATGCCCTGCTTCTCAGCACCATGATTATCCACTAGTTAGGAGAGAGAAATAAATTCCCAGTCTCAGAATTTTAATGCTTTTCATTACAAAGAAAAGACCTCCAAATCCTTCATTAAAGCTCAGAGCCTCACTAAACCTCGATGCTTCCAAATCTTTGTTAAGAACCAATATCAGAGTGTGCTGCAGCAGGAACTGGGCTGGAGATTTCCTCCTGCCTGCCCAGGTAGCCCAGAGGAAAGTTGGTGTTTGCCCCAAATCTTTGAGCTCAGGCCTCACAGGCAGAGCCTTCCTGGAGAGCTCCGGGAGCAAAGTCAGATTATTTCATTCCAAGAGATTGTGCTGCTGCAGCACTTCTGGKCTCCTCCTCCATCCCCCAGTAACAAAAAGCCTCCCAGGACTTGTTAAATTAGCCCACGTAATGAAGTCCAATTCTGTGCTATTTGCACAGGGACTGGAAAAGATTTCGTGTTTCCATGTACRTAAACAAAACCTGGCTCAGCACACCAGGGAATTAAGAGGTTTATAAAATATAAAAGACATTCACATTAATCTGTTAAACAATTCATTCTCTACCCTGCCCTTTCCTACCAAGTGAATTCATTACTTATATAAAATATCTMTTTGCTGCTGGCTCTTTTTTGCTGCTGGGGACTGGCCCCCAACACCTGGGGGCTCTCTGGGGGGACACTGATGCTGCCCCTGGGGCACTGGGCTGGTGGCACCAGCATTGCAATAAAAAAAAGGTGCAAGTGTCCTCTCTCAGAGGTTTTGGTGCATAACAATGTGCTGCAGGAAGGACAGACTGCACCATGGATCTGAATTAAATTGTTAGAGAGTTTGGGAATGAAACAGATGAATTCACATCCTGGCAAATCCAAAATAAAGCAGTTCCTCTGATGCTCTATGCTGAGTATTTTTCTTCCAGGAATTGCTAAGCTCAGAAAATGCTGGTTTCTTGCAGGACAGGTTGGGCAAACTTCATCAAGATAAAGCCATCCTTACTCTGAGGCACCCACAACTCTTCCCAAGGACCTAACACAATACTCTAAATTAGTATAGAAATCTATGTTCTCCTTTGGAAGAGACCAGCACTCATTATTTAACAAGATCAAACAGGTGCTACCAAGGAAAAGCATCTTAAYAAGAGCTGGCTTTGTTTTCCTTTTAAAAAGATCATTATATCAAATCACCAGGCCTCTGAGCTCAAAGGAARWCAAGTGCATGCCCTGCTTGAACATKAYCCACAGAATCCTTTGGGAAGACRTTAATTTGCCACAATTTGCATCCACAAAACAAAGTGAGGAAGGTTTTAATGATGATGCAGCTCCTCTATGAACAAAACTTGTACTAATCCAACCCAAAAGCAAATGAAAACAGCAGCTACTTGCTCCTGMCTTTGATTTCAGAAGACACTAATAACTACCCACTTGTCTAGTAAAACAATTAAATCTTTCTAGCACATCCCCATCTCTTGTCTTCAAATATTTTTGTTTTAGAAGCATTTATGTTGCAGTCACTGCTGGGTTTTATGCTACAGCACTGTCACCCAGGTAATAATGTGATATTATTTGYTTGTATTTGGGGCTTTTTTTTGCTGCTTATCTAGGGGTAAGAGATCCATTCAATTTTTCATTCCTTGTATAGCAAGAATCCTTGCTTTTTCCTAGGTTAGATTTTTATTTGTCCAACTAAAAGCTATTGAAGGGGTCTGTGGAACTTGTTAAACTGTTGTAGCTTCCAACAATCCAGTCTTCAACTAGATGAGTTTTAAATCTAATCAAATTACACTGCCCCTAACARTCTTTWATGGGAGATTTGCCMAWTTTTCAGCSAAATGCAAGGGTTCTGATCACTTTTATTTTTTATCTTTATGGCAGAGTCATCTTTCATGCAGTGAGAGTAAGGGTGTCCCTTTCAAAGCCAGGAAACACATCCAGCACAGCAAACTGAGAGACAAATGTGAGGTTTCTGAGTCACCCCAACACATTTGTGAAGCACCAAGCTGTGCTTTTACAACTGGTCCCCATCAGAGATATTTCATCTGTTAGCAGAGCGTCATCCCTCCTAATGACTCATGATGCAGCCTCGTTCCACCGAGCCTGATTTCACTGCCTCATCAGCCTCTTGTTCTCCAGGGGCAAAGCTGCTCTTTTCAGTGTGCTCAGCCCACAGAGAAGTGGCCATTAACTGCAGCTCCTCATTATGTAAGAATCAGCTCATCAAGACTGACCAAGGCACCGCTGATGTTGTGATTGAGGAGAGGGACACATCTGCTTGGAATTATCCAGCCCCAGTGTTTTCAAACCTGATAAGGCATTTACTGCCTCGGTGTGTTCAATKAGAGCAGGAATTAAACGGGTTTGGGGGGTGCCTGGGGGAATGTGGAGTTTGGCTTGGGAGGGGGAGAGGGATGGAGGGCACAGAGTGCAAGGCCCAGYGCTGAGGAGGAAAGGCAGAAGCTGTCTGCAAACCACGTCAGCACGAGGCACAGCTGACAGATTCTGAGCTGCTTTTGAAGGGCTGTGTGTAATGTAAAGAAAACTGTCATTTCCATGGTTTTCAGGCTAAGTTGGAAAAATATTTCAACTTCCATTTCCTAATTCCCACCCAGTTGTGTATTTCTTTTTTCTTTATCTAATAGCCAGAGTAAAACTAACATTCAAATGTATCAAATTCATTTTTGATGTGAATGAGAAGCCATTCCCCTGAARTCAGAGTGGGCTGTAAGTAAGCATTCCTGATCAATTTGGTGATGGAGCTTGCTTTTTTATTCCTAAATGTCACATGCAACTTCTTCTGAAGCCAWAAGTTTACGTGTTTTATTATCAGAGCACAGGAGATACATCTTCTTATTCTTTCTTTTTACAGGAGAAAACTGTAATAAAACATGACCTTTTCATGCATAATCTGTAACAGAATATGCTGGGCAGATAAAATATGGAACATGAGAAAGACTGCATTGAAACTGAACCCTAACTGGGGCTGTAAATGAACATAACTCTTGTTTCCCTCAAGGAAAGGAAGAGCATCAAGCTAGGAAGAGGACACTCTGCTTTTCCTGCACWGAGCAACACCAAAGGACTGCAAATATGTGGGGCAGATGAAGGAACAGGCAAGTTCTGCTCCCCTCCCAGGAGRACTGGGAAGCACAAATTGCCAGGAATAGTCCCATTCTGGGGGATCATTCCAGTGTTCTCAAATTCCCTTATYCCTACAAAAGGCACACTTCCACACACAGCCAGGAGGAGCAGGTAGCAAAGATAAAAGCACAGGAACAAATTGGACCCATTTCTTGAAGGAATCTGTCTGGATTACTGAGGCCAGACATCAAAGAAGGGGGGAAGAAAAGCACCCTCTTGCCAAGCTTAGTTTCCATATATGTATTTCCTCCCCACTCTCCATACAGACTCTGCTTTTTGCATCAGCCCTCTTGGCTGATACCGCAACACTTTACTGCTTTTCATCTTCGAAATGTGAACAGTTTCATCCTCGAGGCTCTCAAAATGTGAACAAATTCATCCCCGAGGCTCTGCTGGGAGGAAATGAGATAAAGGAATGTGGGATCCCTCTTTCCCTGCGGGGTGGTGGGAGCTGGGCTGGCTGGGACAGGGCAGGAGCACCTCCTGCACCCGCACACTCTGCAGGCAGGGATGGGTCTGGATTCCTCCAGCAGCACTTTCTGCCATCCCTGGAGCCCTGAGAAACTGCTCTGTCACTTGGAAAGGAACTGACATTTTCTGGAAAGAGTCTCCAATTCAGCGTCCAGCAAAGTGTCTGCTTCCCCTCTGAATTCAGCCCCATCCACGGAAAAATCCTGTCCTCAAAAACCTTTCACCTGCCTTTTTCTCTCTTTCTGCCCTATTTTTTTTTATTATTATTATTCTCGTTCTATCTTTTGCTTACCCCTTTTTTATTTTTTGGAGAAGCAAGCCTCCCTCAGTGGGTGCAGAGAGGCAGCTGTTGCAGCAGCAGCTCTGCAGACATGCCTGCAGCCTGAGTCACACACGAGAAATGGAAAAGGAGCCTACAGCAGGGATGTTGAATGGGATCCTGCCCAGAGAAACATCCAGGAATCACACTCTGCTCTGGACACACATTCACTCCCTTCCCCTGGCCTTCCCTCCTCTTTCCATGGATTTTGTGGCAGAGGAGGACCCCGAGGTTTTTAGAGAGGGGACTGTGAACATTGGCCACCTTCCCTGCAGAGCCCTGGCAGGAAAGAAATGCTTGAAATGCTGAAGGCTGCCCTACTGTGCCTATGGAAATTCATACACACCTGGAAATCCCTCTCAAGGGAGCTTGGAAAAGGGGGAAAAAAGAGAAAATAAAGCAGAAAAAATGAAAGCAGGAAGAAAGAAAAAGAAGATAAAAGAGAGACAGGTTAGATGAACATTTATGTGGAAGTTCCTGCACTRAGTTCCTGACTGAGATCTTTAAATAAACTGAGGTATGAACTCTTCATGAGAACAGCATGACCAGTGTCTCCTTAACCCCTTAAAAAAAACCCCTGCACTCAGTCTGATACAAATTTGTTCTTCTAATGCTACAGGGATACAGCCTTAAAGAACCATATCCCAGGACCTCAAAACACAAATCACATGGGGCAGATGAGAGGGGAACTTTTATAAACTCCATGACCACAGCATGGCAAAGCTGCCAAACCTTAGGATTTAAGCATGACTGTGACAATATTATCAGGGGTTTGCTATGACARAGCAGAAAAAACTTTAAGACACGAATGGCAAGTATTAGAATGAAAAAAGTGATAAAAAGAATCTTGCATCTTACTTTCTGAAATTCTTCTCTGTTGTGGTATCTCCTCCCAGTTTGTTCTGACACGGACACACATTGCCAGGTCTTCTTCTTCCTGCTCCTGTTATCTCCCTTCTGCTACATCCAACCCCCAGCTAAAAATCCCAGGGGGCAAACTCAGGGAAGGAACAATTGCACGAATCCTAAAATCATGGAAGGGTTTGGGTTGGAAGGGATCTTAAAGGTCACCTCATTCCCCCCCTGCCATGGGCAGGGACACCTCCCACTGTGCCAGGTGGCTCCATCCAGCCTGGCCTTGGGCACTGCCAGGGATCCAGGGACGCCCTGTGCCGGGGCCTCCCCACCCTCAGCTGTGATTTGAAAAGCTATTTAAGCCTTCCCTGTGTTTCTGAAGCCAGAAAACAATGTTCACAAGTGTTTCTGAAAATCAGGAGRATCCTCTTGGGCCTGGCGCGGGCTCTTTACAGGTGTTGTGAGAAGGAGCTCAAACACCCCGGGCCGTGCTGGGGCTGCAGAGCAGAGCTCAGCATTTCCCCCTCACTGCCTTGAGACGCTGCTCAGCCTCAGAAACAAATTAAAAACAAAACAAAACAAAACAAACAACCCAACCAAGCACAAGGATTCTGAAACCTGCCCAAGGAGCAGACAGAAAACCCCTGTGAGGAACCCTCAGGAGGTCTGAGCCAAGCCTGGCCCCAGCTGGACCCTCCCATCCTTCTCCTGCCAAGCTGCACAAGGACATGGGACACGCTCCTCRCCACATGGGCTGCACTATCAGCAGGAGATTACAGGGCTTCCAGAAGGTTTTTATCTCCTGTCTCCCCCCCGGTTATGAATTGTCTCTCCGGGAGAAGTGCACGTGTCCGTGTGCTCGCCGTCAGGGCGCTGGGGC